>CAUYQG010160599.1:0-12719 GCA_963574415.1 Tarsius wallacei | reverse complement strand
TGAGTGTGGTAGTGCATGTCTGTAGTTCCAGCTACTTGGAAGGCTGAGGCGGAAGGATCGTCGGAACCCTGCAGATTGATACTGGGGTGGCCATGAATGTGCCACTGCACTCCAGCCTGGGCAACAGAGTGAGACTCCAACTCCAACTCCAAAAAAAAAAAATAAAAGATTGATCCCTAGTGTTGTGATCGGACCCTTGCTGTCTTCTCTCTAGCAGAGACAGAAACAGAAAAGGTCCCAGAGAGCAAAATTCCTGCCTTTCTGTGTTAACATTTGCCTTACATAGTAGATGCTTGATTGACTAAATAAAATTTTAACATTAACTCATAATAGTATGTATCTAAATAATTGATGTCATTTAGATATATGCGCTGGGGTGTTCTCCTTCCTTTCATGAGTGAGTAGACTGTAGTGTTAGCAACATTACACACACACCTTCAGATTTTTTTTTTTTTTTTTGAGTCAGAGTCTCACTCTGTCCCCCAGGCTGGAGTGCAGGGGTATGCTCACAGCCACCAATGCCTTGACTTGCTGGGCTCAGGTGATCCTTCTGCTTCAACCTTCCAAGTAACTGGAACTACAGACATGCATCACCACGCCCGGCTAATTTTTTGGCTTATTGTAGAGATGACATCTCACCAAGTTGCCCAGGTTGGTCTTGAACCCGAGGACTCAGGCAATCCTCTCCCCTTGGCTTCCCAGAGTGCTGGAATTATAGGCATGAGCCACCACGCCTGGCCCCAGATGTATTTTTTAAAAGGAAAAAGCAAGGGGGGGGGGCGGAAATGCTGACACTGGGGTAGATTCTTATGTTTTAACATTTTATTTATTTATTTATTTTTTTGAGTTGGAGTCTCACTCTGTCGCCCAGACTGGAGTGCAGTGGCATGCTCCCGGCCACCAGTCTCAACCTGCTGGGCTCCAGTGATCCTTCCGCCTCAGCCTTTCAAGTAGCTGAAACTACAGGTGCACGCTACCATGCCCGGCTAATTTTTGATTTATTGTGGAGATGAGGTCTCGCCAAGTTGCCCAGGTGGGTCTCGAACCCACGAGCCTCAGGCAATCCACTCACCTCAGCCTCCCCAAGCGAGGGATTACAGGCTGAGCCACCGAGCCCGGCTACATTTTATTTTTTAGGGTAGTTTTAGGTTTTTACAAAAGTGTAGCAGACAGGACAGAGAGTTCCTATATACCCCTCACCTACACACAATTTCCCGTTTTATATATATGTAGATTTATATTATATATATGTATATATATCTTTATCTTTATTTTATTATTATTTTTAAGTTGGAATATTATTTTATCACCCAGGCCAGTGGCATGATAACGGCTCTCCACAGCCTCGACCTTCTGGATTCAGGTGAGCCTTCCACCTCAGCCTCCCGAGTAGCTGGGACTGCAGGGGCATGCCACCACGCCCAGCTACTATTTTTTTTGGTAGAGATGAGTCCATGTTATATTGCCCAGGCTGGTCTTGAACCCCTGGACTCAAGCAATCCCCCTGCCTCAGCCTCCCAAAGTGCTGGGACTACAGGCGTGAACTATTATGCCTGGCTTATTTTTAACTTAAAAAAAGAAAAAGAAAGAAAGGGGTACATCACAGCCACCCCATAGTGAAGCAGGTGGCACCATGGTTAAGTGGAAGGGCTCTGCATGAGAGGGAGGCGGGTTCTAATCTTGGTTCCACCACTGAACCAGCTGTGCGACCTGTTGACCAACTGTGCAACCTCTCTGAGCCTTGTTTCTTCATCTGTAAAACTGTCAGTAATAGCTATCCAACTGTGTTGTTTGAAGTAAATGACATAATGCATATGAAGTGCTTAGAAAAGTGCTTGTCACGTGATAAGCACACAAAAATGTTGGCTATTGTTATTATAATTCTATTGTAAAAAATAAACTGTAGATTATGTGCTTTGGGACAGATGCCATTGGGGAAGAATCCATGTGATATACTTCTATGTGTCTGAGGGTCGCATGGGGTTAAGGGTTGCTTTTCATCTGAGCGATGTGTCTCAGACAGATGGTCGTTCTCATTATAATAAGTTACATAGGAAATGACTGTGGTTTGCCAAGTTTGTATTTGCTGCCCACTTTCAAGCATTTATAGGCTAGTATATATTCAGAGTGCTGCATTCACAGTTTGCTAGTTTATTTTTCACCATTGCAGCTCTACTGCGAATGAGCTGTGTGACCTTGAGGAAGAAATGAAGCCTCTCTGAGCTCCGATTTCCTCCGTCGTAAAAGGGCAATATGCAATCCTACTGGCTCTGCTGACCTCATTGAGTTGTGAGACTCATTTACTCTCTCTATGGAAAGTGAAACATGTCACACACTTTGGGATTCTGGGAGGGGGATGATGGCCTGTTCATTCAAAGTTTACGATCGAGGAATTGAGGATGGAGGGTGCCTCTTGGCGGGACTAGAGTGGGACTCAGACCTTATCTCCCCAAGTCCCTGATCACACCGAGCAGCATTTGTGTTTCTTAGCCAAAGAGTCTGCCTCACTCTTTCACATTGTTGGGGCTGAAGCTTGAAAATTGATCCGTGGGCTTTGTTTCTAGGAAACTGGTGTCTTAAGAGCCCACCCCCTCACCCAAGAGAATGTGTCTCTTTCCCTTCACTTTCTTATCCCTACTTGGCTCTTTAAAATTTTTTCTTTATCACTGCTTATCATATGACTGCGCACAGACAACCGTGAAGCCAACTATTTTAAGGGGAAAACGGGAGGAAGACAGATAAGACAGTGATTCAGAAACAAGCAGGAAAATGGAGTCATGTGGCTGTCCCCTTGTGGGTGGGATTTACAGCAGTGTTTTAGACTGAGAAATCCTCAGTAAATGAGGCCCATCAGGAGTGTGTTTCAGAGTCTAGATGGAGCACCCCTTCACAGGTTTCATGTGTGCCAGGTCTCATTAGTGCCATGCTGTGAGCTGGGGACTGTACTCTGTACCTGGGACTGAGGTAGGTACAGTGGGGGCTCCAAAGGAGAGGTCTAGGTGCTTGCCCCCAAAGAAGAATAACCAGCTGGGTGTGGTGGCTCAAGCCTGTAATCCCAGCACTTATGGGAGGCTGAGGTGAAGGGATTGCCTGAGTTCACGGGTTTGAGAACAGCCTGGGCAACTTGGCGAGACCTCATCTCTACTATAAATTAAAAAAAAAAAAATTAGCCGGACATGGTAGCATGTGCCTGTAGTTCTGGCTACTTGGAAGGCTGAGACAGAAAGATCGCCTGAGCTAAGCAGGTTGTCGCTGGGGTGGCCGTGAGGGTGCCACTGCACTCTAGTCTGGGCGACAGAGTGAGACTCCAACTCAAAAAAAAAAGAGTAACCATGGGAGAAATGCCCACTTGAAGAAACTGATCACGTCAGTTTCAGGGAGAGGGAGAGGACCCTGGGTCTGCTCCTATCCTATTGGTAGAAGTATGAATGAGTGGTACCTTGATATGACAGTGAATTTGGCTATAGCAGCAGGGTGGCGGACCTCATGGTCCATATGGTCTCCAAGGAGTATGAGCCTCCGGACCATCTGCCCCAGTGAGAGCACGAGAGAAAGAGAGAGGCCTTCAGCTGCTGGAGAGTCCCTGCCACACTCAGGCTCCTACCACAATGAGAATCGCCTCTCCTCACCGTGACCACGCTAAACCCCCTAAAGAGTTTGGAGGGCTAGGGAGCCCCTGCCTTATCACTACCATCGATAAAGTCCCCTGTACTCAGCTAAAATAAATACATAAATTAGTAGCACCCTGTTTGGAAAGCAGCCTGGCAGGTGGTATCTGTCCAAGTTAAAGTAGATGTCATCAAGACAATCAAGTCCATATTTAGTTATCAGTCATATATGTATAATACACCAATATTATTTAAGATCCATCTGCAGAACTGGCCCTGTGGACATGCCACACCATAAGGTTGCTATTGCCTTCTCTCATGGTTTTGAATTTTAGCCAGTGAGGCGTCATTTGACCCTTTCCAAATTTAAATTAGTTAAGAACTTCTAGGATCTTGGCTGGGTGCGGCAACCCATGTCTATAATCATAGCACTTTGGGAGGCAGAAACAAGAGGATTGCCTGAGCCCACGGATTTGAGACCAGCCTGGGCATCTTGGCAAGAACTCGTCTCTACAAAAAAATCAAAAAATTTGCCAAGCATGGGGGCGCACGTCTGTGGTTCAAGCTACATGGTAGGCTGAGGCGGAAAGATCGCCTGAGCCCAGCAGGTCGAGGCTGTGGTGGTCGTGAGCGTGCTACTACACTCCAACCTGGTTGACAAAGTGAGACTCCTACTGAAAAAAAAAAAAAAAAAGCTGGGCTCGGTGACTTAGCCTGTAATCCTGCGCTTTGGGAGGCTGAGGTGAGTGAATTGCCTGAGCCTGGGGGTTCGAGACCCATCTGGGCAACGTGGCGAGACCTCATCTCTACAATAAATCAAAAAAATTAGCCGGGTGTGGTAGCGTGCCCCTCTAGTTCAGCTACTTGGAAGGCTGAGGTGGAAGGATCGCGGGAGCCGAGCAGGTCGAGGCTGTGGTGGCCGGCAGTGTGCCATTGCACTCCAGTATGGGCAACGGAGTGAGACTCCAACTCAAAAAAAAAAAGAAAAGAACTTCTAGGGTTTTATATGCTTTTTATACGGGCTCTAGTTTTCTTCTTGAGGGAGAAAGACTTAAGAAAAAAAGAGTAAAGGCCTTTCTTGACTAGAGAATTGTTTTTCAAACTGTGGGGCAAGACCCCTTGATTAAGGTCTATTCTGTGAAAGGGCTGTTTATGCAAAATGACCCCCCTCCCCCAATGCCCAAGAAGCTGAGAAACCAAAGAAGGCAACAGACAAATCTAGTTTGTCGTTTTAGGTGATTTATTGAGGAAATTACAGACGGAAGTGTAGTCTTGGGTGGCCGTAAGACAGGTAGAAGGCCGTGCACGAGTTCCTTCCCAGACTCGGGGATTATATACCACAGGGAAAGAGTAGGTGTGCGCTGTGCAAGACAATTAATGCAAGCCTCCAGGAGGCAAGAATGCTATATGCGTCATAGCCTATAATGGGCATGATAGCATCAAGGTTGCTTTGATCTAAAAGCAGGAATACATGTTCTCACACTGGGGCCAATAAACGAAGTAGAGATCGGGAGGCATTCGCTGGACTGGGGGCTCATCAGAAGTCAACATGGTGGATGAGCATGCAAGAGGGAGTCACTTTTGCCTCCACAAGGTCATGAAATCAACTAAGTGGATCTCAAACAGAGATTTTAAATATGGGAGTGAATGAATATAGAAATGATCAGAATGCCCTTCATTCAGTAGGGGTAAATATTGCCTTAGAAAGCTTCTGTTTTAGTTTTATATATGTGTATGTAGGATTTTGATTTGTACTGTGAGTACCCGTTTAAAAAAGAAATTGAGAAACATTGTCTTAGAACACAATTTCTCATTCAATGTAATTTTAATGAGTACTGGTAAGATAGAGATAAGGAAATAAAGAAGATAGGGTTCCCTGAACTCAATAAGCTTATAATTTGCTAGCTCAGACAATTCCATAAAAGCAGATTTGTTATGATTACCCAGGGAAAGACCGGTGAAGGCTTTGTGGAGGAGGTGGCTTTGGACCTGGGCCTTGAAGGATGGGTAGGATAGAATGTTCTGGAAACCTGCCTGACTGCTGCTCAATAAACAAGTCCCTAACAATGAAAAATGCAGAAGTGCCCTGATGAACTGAAATACCTTATGTTTCCCAAGAGCCCCCATGTCTTGAAATCCCTGCAAGTGGCGTTCAACATCAGATAGTGGTGCATCAGGGTTGCTGGGTTGAACCACTGGAGATTCAAGGTTAGAGAGCTTATTACTTCATGGCGTGTGATACGGAGGTTTTCCCAGCACTAGCTACACTTCAGGCTGTACCGGAGATTAGGAATGCAGAGTCTGCAAGAGAAGGTGTTTTTGGCCTCACCACTCATAGGACTGCACAGTGTTAATATATTCATTCAACAGTTTGTACTTTTTTCCTCTTGAGTCTCTCGTCAAACTTGTATGATAGTGAGCGTATGTTCTTCCTCTTAATTTTATATTTAAGGAGAAGATCCAGGGAAGTTATATGATGAATTGATGACTGAGGCAGATGAATGAGCACCTGGATCTCTTGGTTTTTTAGGACAGGGTTATTTACCATACTTACACAAGTATATAGTCTCCCAAACACAGTAGGTATAGGATGTTCGGGGCCTATTGATATTGATAGGATAGTGATTGTAAGACAGTATCATTATACATTTAATATCATTAAACATTTATGCATTAAACTCTATTAAGAAGGCAATCAAATGAATCAACATTCTGTCTTTCATTCTTTAATTCCTATCTTCCTCTGTTTCCTTCCTTCCTGCCCCCTTCTTTTTCCTAGGAAAGGTCAAGTGAGGGAAAGGTCTGTGGAAAACCTTTCCTCCAATTCAAAAAATATAAAAGCTGCTACCTAATAACAGATATTCATTAAATCCTTGTTTCTAGATGAAAAATATAAGAGTTCAGAAGCTAAGTGATTTGATCAAAGTAAAAAATCCAGTAGAGACAGAAAAAAATACGAGGAAACAGGTCTCCTGTTCCTAGTAAAATGCTTATATTACTATACCATGCTGCATCCAATCTTCATTCATCCATCATCTATCCATCTACCCATCCATCTCTCCATCCATTGATCTTTCCATCCATTCATTCATTGATCATCCATCCATCCATCCATCCATCCATCCATCCATCCATCCATTTATCCAGCCATCCAGACACACAGCGAGGCAGCCACATAGCCTGTTAGTTTGTTGGTCATATAGTTAATGCCAATACCACGTGTCTAGACTTTTGAGTGAGGGGGTGTGATTTATTATTATTACTTTCAATTTGCTTTTCAGCTATTGACAGGTTGGAACAATTGATCAGACTACCTTCTGGGCTGACAAAAGCTGAAACTTGTCTACTTGGTTGAAATAACCATTTGCCTGTCTCTCAGCAGTTGGTCTTTACATGTCAAGAGGATGGTAAAAACTGTGATGAGAGGCTGGGCTTGGTGGCTCATGCCTGTAAGCCCAGCACTTTGGGAGGCCCAGGTGAGGCAGGAGGATCACTTGAGACCAGGAATTCAAGACCAGATAGTGAGATCCTATCTCTAAAAAAATAAATATAAATTTGCCAAGTGTGGTGGCTCATGACTGCAGTCCTAGCTACTTGGGAGGCTGAGACAGGAAGATTGCTTAAGCCCAAGAGTTTGAGGCTGCAGTGAGCTGTGACCGCACACTGCACTCCAGCCTGGGCAACAGAGTGAGACCCTGTCTCTTAAAAAAATCAAACCAAACCAAACAAAAAAACGATGACAAGGGATTTATTTTCTCTCCTTTTCAAAAGATTTTTTTGGCTATGCCATTTTCGTTCCCTCTACTTTCGGAACTCTCTAGAGTGTCGAGATATACTTACTTATGTAATTCAATCAGCCTACTGCAATGGCAAGATTCTTCCTTTTGAATTGTAGTACCTCTTCCCTTGGAGCAGGGTTTCTTAAAATGTGTCCTACATAATAAAAGAAGTCAGTAGGTCTTATACATTCAAACAATGGATGCCATAATCAGTGTAGTTGGAAAACTGTATTAAATAAAGCTAACTGTCTATTGCAGGACTTTTCACTGCAAGTTAATTTCCATCAGTTTCCTGCATGGCAGTTGAGTGAGCAGTATTTCCAAACGCATTTGATTGTACAACACTGTTTTGGGAACAGTACTTATACCCCTTGATGTCATCTGGGAAGTGCCCCCTACTATTTAAAGCGAATACTGCATAACTGGGGCTGTGAACCAAGGGAGACTAGTGAGGTGAGCAGGAAAGGGCCATTATTCCTTTATGTTAATATTTTTACCCTAAAGATTAAAACTTTGATTTTTTAAAGTCGGCTCCCAAGTGTTGTTTATAGGCATCTGACTCTAAAGAAGAGAGGAAAGCTTAGGTGAACAAATGTTTGGAGAGTATATGAAAACGGGAATTCAAACAAGGCCCCTAATCGCAGGATTTGCCAAATGGTATTCTAGGAGTTCATCCTTGTTCTGTCTTTCGCCAGTGACATTTATAAAGCAGTAGCCAAAGCCAATGTTATGGTTCCAGAGACTGTTCATATAGAATTACACAGGCTGAGGCCAGAGGCCCACAGTGCCTCCTCCTTCCTGAATCAGAGTAGAAGATTACTCAAGTAATCAATTGTGGCTTGATTGGACACGATTGCTGCCAATCAACTCTGTTGTTTAGGCATATTTCACTATTTCCTTTCCTTGTGTTTAGGAAAAGATTTTTTAAAAGCTGCTTGCAAAGATGTGAGTGTGACCATGGAGATTGACTTGCAGCAAAAATGTGAGGCAGGCAAGGACTGATTTCAGGTTTTCATGCCCTGTTTTTCCACTTCCAAGCCCCTCTGAGCCTTGAGTCCGGGAGGGTTCCTCAGTTAACCTTTGGGTGAGTGTAAACTCATTTACACTGAGATGGATGGCACACAAGGCTGGCATTTTATTTTATTATTTTTAATTTTTTTATTTTTTTGAGTTGGAGTCTCACTCTGTCGCCCAGACTGGAGTGCAGTGGCACGCTCCCGGCCACCGCAGCCTCGACCTGATGGGCTCCGGCGATCCTACCGCCTCAGCCTTCCAAGTAGCTGGAACTACAGGCACGCACTACCACGCCCAGCTAATTTTTTGGTTTATTGTAGAGATGAGGTCTCACCAAGTTGACCAGGCGGGTCTTGAACCTGCCAGATGACTTTATATTGAACAACTGAATGAGGTGTATGGGATAGACATTATCTTCAATCTCAAGCAATGCTAGCTTTGCATGTGGTACTAGTAAAAGGTCACTTGATTTAGTAATGATCCTGAGGATTAAAACTCACAATTTCATGTGCTGGATGTCAGTTATAAATATCCCTCTTAAAATCAACTGTCCTAATGTTATACAAATGGGTTTTCATGACTTGGGATAAAATTTCCAAAATTGCCAATATATTATACACAGATTTAAAAGTGCTAAATAGCAAACTGATGATTCAAAAAGTAGCCCTAGTGGTGATGATGATGTTTGTGAAAAATCTGGAGAAAACTGTTTCATCAATATAAAAATGGAAAAAAAGCAATCATTCCTAGGTTAAAATTTTATTGATGTAATTTAAAACATGCATATATAAGTAAATTGTTAAATATTTTAAGGAAACGTTTGACTATTTTTGCTACAGTCTTTCTTTTGTTTGATTTGTTTTGAGACAGGGTCTCTGACACCCAGGGTGGAATGCAATGGAACAATCCCAACTCACCACAGCCTCAACCTCCTGGGCTCAAGCAATCCTTCCACTTCAGCCTCCTGAGTAGATGGGACTATAAGCTTGCACTATGGTGCCTGGCTAATGTCATTTTTTTATAGCAATGAGGTCTCACTATGTTGCCCAGGCTGGTCTCAAACTCCTGGGCTCAGGCAATCCTCCCACCTCAGCCTCCTAAAGTGCTGGGATTACAGGTGTGGGCAACCATGACTGGCTGATGCTCCATTTTATAAGAAAAGAAACTGAGGCAGGCTGGGTGTTAAGTAACATAAGAGTCACTAAAAAGTATTGTGTAAACCGGGCTTGGTGGCTCAGCCTGTAATCCTGTGCTTTGGGAGGCTGAGGTGAGTGGACTGCCTGAGCCCGCGGGTTCGAGACCCGCCTGGGCAACTTGACGAGACCTCATCTCTACAATAAATCAAAAATTAGCTGGGCGTGGTAGCGCACGCCTGTAGTTCCAGCTACCTGGAAGGCTGAGGCAGAAGGATCGCTGGAGCCCAGCAGGTCGAGGCTGCGGTAGCAGGGAGCAGCCACTGCACTCCAGTCTGGGCAATAGAGTGAGACTCCAACACAAAAAAAAAAAAAAAAAGTATTGTGTAAATTCAGAGGCGGAAGAGATTACTTCTAGTTGGTAAGATCAGGAATCACTTAATGGAAGAAATAGCATCTAAATCACGCTTGGGGCGAGGTGCAGTGGCTCAAGCCTATAATTCCAGCACTTTGAGAGGCTGAGGTGGGAGGATTACTTGGGCCTAGGAATCTGAAACCAACCCGGGCAACAAAGTAAGACCCCATCTATACAAAAAATAAAACTTAGCTGAGCGTGGTGGCACATGCCTGTAGTCCTAGCTACTTGGGAGGTTGAGGCAGGGAGGATCTTTTGAGCCCTGGAGTTGGAGGCTAGAGTGAGCTCTGATTGTGCCATTGCACTCCAGCATGGAAAAAAAAGGGAGGGAGAGTCTGTTTCTAAATAAATGAATAATGCTTTGATGAATTTCAAGATTTGTTTATGTAAGGAAGCAGAGTAAGATAAAACAGTAGGTCTCAGATAGGAAAACTCTAGAACTCTTTTTGAGTCATTTCATTACCCAGATACAAGCAAAATAAAGCTACCAAAGCAGGACCAAAGCTCCCCACACTAAGTATGGCATAAACCTCAAAAACACCCAGGACACCATAAATCACAGGGTCCACACAGCTCACACAGGTCTCTATTTAGTGTTACTACTAACATGGTGAGATGATATGGTCCCCTCCAAACATGACAAATTTACCTTATCCTAAATTAACATTTGTCTTCATAAATGTCTTGAAATAATTAGGCTTCTCTCCACACCAATGTTTACAGGTGTTTAATATTTATTAAAATATAGTACAGCTGGGTGCCGTGGCTCACACCTGTAATCCCAGCACTTTGGGAGGCCAAGGCAGGAGGACTGCTTGAGTCCAAGAGTTCAAGTCCAATCTGGGCAACACAGAGACCTCACCTCCACAAAAATTAGCCAGATGTGGTATTGTGTGTCAGTCATAGCTACTTAGGAGGCTGAGGTGAGAGAATTCCTTGAACTCAGGAGTTCAAGGCTACAGTGAACTGTGACTGTATCACTGCACTCCAGCCTGGGGGACAGAATAAGACCCTAAAAAAATAAAAATAATTTAAATAAAAGTTAACAATTTTCCCTACTGAAATTTGATCTGATTTTCTTTGAGGAAGAATGAATAAATATGATTCTCTATAAAGTTGAGTCTTAAAATTTTTTTTTACATTTTTGGAAAAGAATATTCCAGACCCAAAAGGAATTTTCAAGATCCTTGATTGCGTTATAAATGTAAAACTCAAGGGCCCAGAAGTTAGATGATCTCTCTAGGACCATTAAAAAAACAAAACAAAACAAAACTACCCCACTAAGTTGAGCTTTGTCAAACATCTTTTCTCTTAATAATACTTACATGGTTTGTCTAAACTCCCTCCTACTCAGATTTAACTACATGAATTGATACGTACCTTGTGTAAAGAAACCTAGAGAATTAAGTTTCTGTTCTGTCCCTGCCACTAACCACATGACCTTGGATAAGACACTTAATTGCTTACTGAAATATCCCTAAAATAGAATGTTAGTTGATATGAAATCCAAAGGACTGTGTCTTTGAGAGTCTGTAAGTTTAAGCATTTGAAAACTTTACAGTAATAGAAAATATGCAGTACTTCCATTTCATACCCACTGCTCAGTGGTAACTACTTTGGAAACATATTTTATACTAATATTAAGCTGCTAGAAGGCAAAATGCCTAACCAAAACAAATTGTGTGTCTAATAGATATACAAGAATAACAGGTGGTAATTCAGCATAAATATGCACAACTGTCTAAAAAAAAAGTCAAGGTCTTTCATGAACCTCTAAATGCTTCAGGATTCCTTACTTCTAGAATTACAGTAACTTTCTCCTTTGTAATTCACTGTAGTATTTTATATATTCACACATTGGCACAAACATATACGATTCATGATCATATAAATTAAGGCTAGTTTCCACAACTGTCATAGAGGATTATTTTGTCTTTCCTATTTACATGAAGTAATTACAGAAGACACCAGAGGGAAGATTACAATAAGATCTAGACCACAAACTAAACCTAAAACTTGAAAAGCAATTTACACACATTTGTAGGGTTTCTTTCCAGTGTGGACTCTCTGATAAAAAAAATAAAAAAATTAAAAAAAAAGAAAAGCAATTTACAGCTGGATGTGGTGGCTCATGCCTGTAATCCCAGTACTTTGGGAGGCTAAGGTGCGAGGCAACCTGGGCAACATAGCAAGACCTCATATCTCTACAATTAAAAAAAAAAATTAGCCAGGCACGGTGGTGTGCACCTGTAGTCCTAGGTACTCGGGAGGCCGAGGTGGAAGAACCGCCTGAATCCAGGAGGTCAAAGCTACGGTGAGCCATTATTGTGCCACCGTACTTCAGCCTAGATGAAAGAATGAGACCTCGACCCAAAAAAAGAAAGAAAAATTAAAAAAAAAGAAAGCAATTTACTCAGTGAGGCTTTTAAGTCCATCATATTTCTGTTCTTGTTTTTTTATTTTGTTTTTTTGAGTCAGAGTCTAACTCTGTTGTCCACGCTGGAGTGCAGTGGCACGCTCACGGCCACTGCTGCTGGGCTAATTCAATCCTTTCAGCCTCAGCCTTCCAAGTAGCTGGTGCCACCATGCCTGGCTAATTTTTAAAATTTATTGTAGCCGCGTGCGCCTGTAGTTCCAGCTACTTGGAAGGCTGAGGCGGAAGGATCGCCGGAGCCCAGCAGGTCGAGGCTGCGGTGGCCGGGAGCGGCCACTGCACTCCAGTCTGGGCGACAGAGTGAGACTCCAACTTTAAAATAAAATAAAATAAAAT
>CAUYQG010160595.1:0-14527 GCA_963574415.1 Tarsius wallacei | reverse complement strand
CCACGCCCGGCTGATTTTTTGATTTATTGTAGAGATGAGGTTTCGCCTGCCCAGGCGGGTCTTGAACCCGCGGGCTCAGGCAATCCACTCACCTCAGCCTCCCAAGGCGCGGGATTACAGGCTGAGCCACCGAGCCCGGCTGGCTCTAACATTTTACATTCCCACTTGCAGTATACATTCTCCACATCCTCAACATTTTGCATTTTACATTCTCCACATCCTCAACAGCATTTACTGTTGTTACTATTTTTTAATCAATATGATAGGTGTACTGCAATGATATTGCATCATTATTTTAATTTGCATTTCCCTAATGGCTAATAATGTTGGACAATACTATTGTTTGAATGTATCCCCTAAAGTTCATATATTGGAAAAGTAATCTTCATTGCAAAAGTGTTGAGAGGTGGTACCTTTATGGTGTGATTAAGCCATGAGGGCTCTGCCCTCATTAATGGATTAATGCTATTATCTCAGGAGTATGTTAGTTAGCACAGGAGTGGGTTCTTAATACAATAATGAACTTGACTCCTTTCCCTCCTCTCTCTTGCCCTTCTGCCTTCTGCCCTGGGATTATGCAGCAAGAAAACCTCACCAAGTGCATGCCCCTTGATCTTGGACTTCCCAGCCTCCAGAACTGTATCACAGAAATTTGTACAATCATTATGTATTAATTAAAAATAAATGAAATAGGCCGTGTGCAGCGGCTCAGCCTGTAATCCCAGCACTTTGGGAGGCTGAGGCAAGAGGATTGCCTGAGCACAAGGGTTTGAGACCAGCCTGGGCAACTTGGCAAGACCTCGTCTCTACAGTAAATCAAAAAATAAGTCGAGCGTGGTAGCATGCACCTGTAGTTCCAGCTACTTGGAAGACTGAGATGGAAGGATCACCTAAGCCTAGCAGGTCGAGGCTGCAGTGGCTGTGAGCATGCCACTGCACTCCAGCTTGGGTGACAGAGTGAGATTCCAACTCAGATAGATAGATAGATAGATAGATAGATAGATAGATAGATAGATAGATAGATAGATAGATAGATGGATAGATAAAATTGAAAAAGAAATAAATATCTGTTTTTTATAAACTACCCAGTTTTAGGTATTCTGCTATAGCAGCACAGAATGGTCTAAGACGAGTATCTTTTTATTTGCTTATTTCTCATCTGTATATCTTCTTCAATGAACTGTGTGTTCATGTGTTTTGTCCATTTTATAACTGAAGTGTTTGTTTTATTACTGCTGAGTTTTGTGCTGTTTTAATTTTTTTATTTTAAAGATGTGGAGTACAATTCAGGGCTAGGTATACAAATGTTCATTATGCAGGTACCCTTGTGAGTTTTGAAAGTTCTTTATATTTTCTAGATACTAGTATTTTGTCAGAGATGTGACTTGAAACTATTTTCATCCAGTCTATAGCTAGTTTTTTTGTTTGTTTTTTAATCTTCTTCACAGGGTATTACACAGAGCAAAAGTTTTTCAATATTTTAATGAGGTCAATTTAGCTATTCTCTTTTATATGAATAGTGCTTTTAAGGTCATGAGTTAATTTATGTAGAAGGTGTAAGGTTTAGCTCAAGATTAATGTTTTTACCTGTAGATATATCTAACCATACCTCTGCTATTTGTTGTAAAGATTATTCTTCCTCCATTGAATTTCTATTCCATCTTTTAAAAATAAACTATTCATTCTTCTCCCATTAAGCATGTTAGTTGGTTTCTTGTAGATGTTCCTTATCAAGTTGAAGTAGTTGCTTTCTCTTCCTATTTATTCCCTATTGATTGAGTTTTGGTACGTTGTGCTTTTCAAAGAATTGAAAAGCTCACAAATTTATGTGTGTAGAGTTGTTTTTAGTATTCTTTTGTATCATTTTAAAGGCTACAGATTATGCAGTGATATTCCGTTTCATTTCTAGTATTAGTAATTTGTGTCACATTTTTTTTAATCTTCCCAGAGGTATGTTAATTTTATATACCTTTTCAAAGAACCAGGTTTGTTTGTTTGTTTGTTTGTTTGTTTACTGCAGCCTTGACCTGCTGGGCTCAGGCGAACCTTTCACCTCATCTTTCCAAGTAGCTGGGACGACAGGCACGTGCCACTATGCCCAGCTAATTTTTTTTTATTTCTTATAGAGATGAAGTCTTGCCAAGCTACCCAGGCTGGTCTCGAACCTCTAGGCTCAGGCAGTCCTCTTGCCTCCACCTCCCAAAGTGCTGGGATTACAGGCGTGAGCTGCTGTACCTGACCAGAACCAGGTCTTTGTTCCATTGATTTTCTGTAATTTTTTTTCACTTTCAATTTCACTAATTTCAACTTTGTTGTTGTTATTAGGGTCTCACTCTATCACCCAGTCTGGAGTGCAGTGTCACCATCACTGGTCACCGCAGCCTCAACCTCCTGGGCTCAGGTGATACTCAGCCTCCTGAATAACTGGGACTACAGGTGCATGCTACCACATCCGGCCTTTTTTTTTTTTTTTTTTTTTTTAGAGGAATTCTCACTATGTTGCCTAGGCTGGTCTCGAACTCCTGGGCTCAAACAATCCTCCCACCTCGGCCTCCCAAAGTGCTGTGGTTACAAGCATGAGCCACAATGCCCAACTTCTTCTCTATTATTTCCATCCCTTCTCCTTGTTTTGGCCTTATTTTGCTCCTCTTCTTCTAGATCCTTAAAGTGGGTGCTTAGATTATTGATTTGATACTTTGTTAAAATGTAAGCATTTAATGCTATACATGTTTACATGTTTTCTTTAACTGTACTTTAGCAGGGTTCCATATATTATAATATGTTTTCTTTTCATCTTAATTTGGTTTTATGTATTTTCTTATTTCCCTGAGGCCTCTTCTTTGATCCATGTTTTATTTAGAAGTGTGGTCTGTAGTTTCCAAATGTTTGGAAATTTTTCTGTTATCTTTTTAAGAATTAATTTCTAGTTAGATCTCATTGTGGTCAGAAAATAAACTCTGAATTATTTTAATTATTTTAAATTTGTTGAAGTTTGCTTTATGCCCAGAGTATGGTCTATCTTGGTATTACATTCTATAGGTGCTTGAAAAAATTATGTCTTCTGCTGTTGTTGGATAGAGTGTTCTATAAATGTTGGTTAGATCCGTTTGGTTGATGATGCTGTTGAATTCCATATCTTTGCTGATGTTCTGCCTGGTTGTTCTATCAATTGTCAACTACAGATGTCGACCCATATGTTTTCTCTTTCAGTTCTATTGGGTTTGGGTTCAAAAATTTTTCAGCTTTGCAATTTGCAGCATACACATTTGGAATTCTTAGTGCATTGTCTCTTTCATCATTATATAATGGTCCTTTCCGTCTCTGTTAATTTTCTTTCTTTCATTGTTCCTGACTCACTGTAGATTACTTGAACTTTTTTTAGAATTCTATTTTGATTTATACATAGTTGTTTTTAGTGTCTCTGTGAAAGTTTTTAGTGGTTGTTCTGGGTATTACATTATACGTAAATAACTTACTTATCACAGTCTATGGTGTCATTATTTTACTAGTTTGGGAGAAGTATAAAAATTTTATCTCTCTTTATGTCCCTTTACCTTCCTCTATTTATAATATATTATAATTGTCTTGAATAGTTCTCCTGTATATATTGACAGCCAGTCTAGGGTAATGATATAAATTTTGCTTTAACCATCAAACATAATTTAGGAAACCCAAGAGGAGACAAACAGTTTATTGTATTAACCTTTATTATTATTCATTCTGCTATTCTTTCTTCCTTCCTTATCTTCTGAGACCCCTTTCATTATTATTTCCTGTCTGTTTATAGAAGTTGTCTTGCTAGCATCACATTCTCTTAATCTCCCTCTGAGAATGCCTCAATTTCACCTCTGTTATTGGAGGATATTTTTGCAGGATATAGAATTTGAGGTTGATAGTTCTTTTCTTTCAACACTTGAAAAAGTCACTTCCTTCTGTCTTCTATAGCTTTTAATGAGAAAGCCACTATTATTTAAATTGTTTTCTTTCTATCCATAAGGTGTCACTTTTATTTTTATGATTTCAAAATATCTTTTTGTGTTAAGTTTTCAGAATTTTTACTGTGATTTGTTTTGGCCTGGATTTTTGGTTGTTTTTGGTTTTGGGGTTTTGTTTTGTTTTTTGTTTTTGTTCTTTTTTTAGTTTATTTGTTTGAGGCTTGCTTAGCTCTTGAATATATGATTATTTATTTTGCCAAATTTTGGAAATTTCACCTACTATTTTTTGAATACTTTTCAGCTCCTTCCTCTTTCACCTCTTTTGAGATTCAGAGGAGAATTGACATAAATGTTAAATCTTTTGTTATAGTCTCATATGTCTCTGAAGCTCTGTTCATTTTTTCCCCACATATGTGCTCTCTGTTACACAAATTGGAAAACTTGTACATTCTATTTTTAGCCTCAGTGATTCTTTCCTCTGTCCTATTCATTCTATTGCTAGGTCATTAACTAAATATTTTAGTTTGGCTTTTGTATTTTTCAGCTCTCAAATTTCAATTTGCTTCTTCTTTATATGTTCCTATTCTGAGATTTTCTATTTTTTATTTGTTTCAAATGAGTCTGCATTTGCTCCTCAAAGCATTTTTATGACAACTACTTCAAAATCTTTTTCAGCTAATTCGAATATCTCTGTCATCATCAGTCATCATCATGATCTACTGATTGCTTTTCTGTATTGTTAGAGATCTTACTGGTTCTTTGCATAACAAGTGATTTTCTATTGAAACCTGTTTGATATTTTGGATTTTATCTAAGTCTTTGGTTTTGGTAAGTTTCCTCTAATACTGCATTAGCAGGGGAAGAAGAGACACTGCCTTCTTATTGACAGATGGAAGTAGAAGTCCAGTCCCTCTAGTTGGCCTCCATTGACATCACTACTGTGAAGGGTTGGTAGTTCTGGATCTTCATAGAGTCTCTCCAATACCTACTCGGCTGGGAGAAGTTGGAGTGCCTTGTTACTGCTCCTCACATGGCTTCACTGACACAGGGCAGGAAAGTGTGCAGTGGACTATTTTTTACTGGACAGTGGTAAAGTCCTAATTCTCCACTAAGCCTCCTCTGCTACCATGCTAGCAAGTGCATTGGAACACCTTGTTACAGCCTGTTAAGGTTGGAAGTTTCGGCTTCCCACTAGGACTTTATTTGCATGGTCGGTTGGGGCTATAATATTTTCTGTGGGGTTTGGCTTGAGTGAAGCAGTTATTATACAAAATATTTTAGTCCTGCTAGGTTGCCCCTTTCCTTGCCATTTACTTGGAGATAGCAGGTTTTCCTTGGGGCTTTTCTGTCTGTACCTTTTTGCACTTTGGGATGCCAGTTTCTCCAGCACCCAGTCTGGGATACATGAGGCAAAAGGAAAATTGGGCCAGGTGTGGTGGCTCAGGCCTGTAGTCCCAGCACTTTGGAAGGCCGAGGGGAAAGGATTATTTGAGCCCAGGGGTTCAAGACAAGCCTAGGAAACACAGCAAGATCTCATCCATACAAAAAATAAATAGCAGGGTGTGTGGCGCACACCTGTAGTCCCAGCTACTCCAAAAGCTGAAGCAGAAGGATTGCCCAAGCCCAGGAGGTCGAGGCTGTGATGAGTCACAATCCTGCCAGTGCACTTCAGCCAGGGCAACAGAGTGAGACCTCTTACTCAAAAAATTAAAAAACAAAAAAGGAAAACTGAGGGAACTTACCACCATGTAGAGCCTTGGATCCAAGGTATCCAACCCATTTGCCTCCTTCTCTCCACCTTTCAGTATCTTGTCATGTTTGTTTTATTTTTTAAAGTTCATAGTTTTTAGCTGTATTAATGGGAAGAATAGTGGGGGTCAGTGGGAAAGAACATCCACTTTATCTTTCTGGAAGTGGAAGTCCCTAAATGAATTTTGAAATTCAGAATTTGGGGGAATTTTAATATGGTAATGTTATGCACAATGGTTCTCAAATGAATGTGTATCAGAATTGCCTTGAGGGCTTGTTAAAATATTTCTGGGACTATGTCCCAGATATTCTGATTGAGTAAATGTGAGTGGCGCTTGGGAATTTGTATTTTTAACAGATCCTAGCCAATGCTGCCGGTTCAAGGATAAAATTGTAAGACCACTGCCTTAAGATGTCTAGCCCAGTGATTCTCAACTCTGGCTACTTATAAGAATTATTTGGTGAGCTTAATTTTTTTTTAAAAAAGAGTTTCCAGGCACTACCTATTCCCCCATCCTCCAGATATTTTAATTCTGTTGGTGTGAAATAAGACCTGGGAATTTGGTAGTTTTAAAATTTTCCCAGACATAAATGTTCACAGCAGAGTTATTTACAATAGCTAAAAAGTGGAAATAACCTAAATATCCACCAACTGATGAATGGGTAATAAAAATTTGTTGTTTATACAATAGAATAACATTCAACCACTAAAAGAAATGAAATATTGATGAATCTTGAAAACATTATGTAAAGTGAAATAAGCCAGTCATGAAAGGTCACATATTATATGATTTCATTTATGTGAAATGTCTAGAATAGGCAAATCTATACAGCCAGAGCTTAGGTTAATGATTGTCAAGACTGGTGGGGTTGAGAGGTGCTATGGTTTGAATGTTCTTTCTAAATCTCATGTTGAAACCTAACCCCAATGTGGCAGTATTGAGAGGTGGGTCCTTTAAGAGGTGATTGGACCTTGAGGCTTCTGCCCTCATAAATGAATTAATCCATTCATGAATTAAGTGGTTAACAGATTAATTGGTCATCATGGGAGTGAAACTTGTGGCTTTATAAAAAGAAGAAGAAAGACCTGAGCTAGCCCACCTCCCTTGTCATGTGTTACCCTGTGACACTTGGGGATTCTTCAGCAAGTTCTCACCAACTAGAAGACACTCACCGGATGTGGCCCCTCGACCTTGGAGTTCTCAGTCTCCATAACTGAGAGAAATAAATTCCTTTTAAATTGAATTTCCTAGTTTCAGGTATTCTCTTATAAGCAACAGAAAACAAATTAAGTCGGAAGTAGGAAAATAAGGAGTTACTGCTGATGGCTATGGGGCTTCCTTTTGGAGGTGAAAAAATGCTCTGCCACTAGAGGGTTGTGATGGTTATATAACTTTGTGAGCAAACTAAACACCACTGAATTGTACTCTTTTAAACTATGAATTCTGGCTAGTCTTGGAAGCTCATATCTGTAATTCCAGCACTTTGGGAATCTTATTGGAAGGGTCTCTTGAGTCCAGGAGTTCAAGAACAACCTGGGCAACATAGTAAGACCCATCTCTATATAAATAAATAAATGAATGTATAAATAAATAAATTCTATGGTATTGAAGTCTATTGCAATAAAAAAATTCCTTCCAGGTAATATCTGATATATTCCAGTAATTGGAAAAATGTAGCATTATATCTCAGAAGAAGCTGCAAATGCTAACTGGAGTCACTGAGGTTGTTTAATGTCCAGGTAGAGTTTGTATTTATTTCTGTAGATCAGTGTTTTCTAAACTTCTCTGATTCAGATTCACCTGAGAACTTGTTAAAAACATAGTCTCAGACCCTTCCAGTGAGGATTTAGATTCTGGATTGTAATCAGATTTAGATCGGGGGGGGGGTGCCTCTAATCTGTTTTTTTTTTTTTTTTAAACAATGCCTGAGTGATTTTGATGTTCAGGCGTGTTTGGAAAACAGTCTTAGGTGATGGGGAGCCACTGAAGGTTTTTACTCTTTTAACTGAAAATTGTTATTTTCTCAAATGTTTCATTGTTCTGGTAGTTTAGTAGAATAGAGTTAATTTAATTAGAATTTTAATTTACCACATGTTTGTCAAAGAGCAGTTAAGCATTTTCTATATGTGAGCTGTGTTAAAGATTGGGAAATGGTCTGTGTATTTGTAAAGTCCATTTGATGTTAATTCTAATCATGTCTCTAGTCAGTTCCCACAGTTAACAGATGTGAATTTGTGTCAGTTATAGATTTCTAACTGCTTTCTCATTATTTCCCCCATCTTGTTTCTTTTTTCTTTTATCTGTTGTAATGCATTTCTAATATTTATATCATTTATGAAACATTTTTTCAAAATGAAAAATCTTTCTTTCTGACAATATTTTAAAAATTAAAACAATAAAGAAAAATATTAAAGTTCTCCATAGGCTCTCCTACTTCTGGGAAATAACTTCTGTTAACACTGTGTTGTATATACTTCCAAATATTTTATGCATATATACAGAAATGGAATCATACTATGCTTTCTGCTTTTTTTTACTTAATATGTTGAACATGTTTTATGTTAATGCTTTAAAGAATTACCTTCTCTATGTTAATGACTGCATGGTATTACATTGTATGTTATACAGTTGTGTCTTGGTGTCCACTGGGAACTGGTACCAGGACCCCTGCAGATACTAAAGTCTCTGATATAAAATGATGTAGTATTTGCATAAAACCTATGCACATCCTCCCTGTATACTTTAAGTCATCTCCAGATTACTGATAATAGCTAGTACAATGTACATACTATGTAAATAGTCATAATGTATTTTTTTTTTAGTTTGCATTATTTTTATTGTTGTTTTGTTTTTACTGTTTTTGTAAAAATATTTCCCATTCGTGGTTGTTTGAATCTGCAAATGTGTAACCCAAGGAAACAGAGGACCAATAGTATATCATAATTTATATAATCAGTACTCTTTTGAAAGACTCAAGTTGTGATTCATTTTGTTGCTACCATGTTTTTTTGTGTGTGTGTGTGTCGGAATAAAGATATAAACATTTAAAATATAAAACCATGAATGTACAAAGAGAAAATATAGAATATATTTAGAACCACAGATTAAGAAAAGTTTCTTAAAACACGGCAAGAAACCCAGACACCATTAAGAATATGCCAAACTTGATAGAAGAAGCATTAAAACTTTTCAATGGCACCATTAACAAAGTTAAAACATGTATTAACAAAGTCAATTAAATAGTTACAACATATGACAAAGGTAATAGTCTTGTTGTATAAAAAGCTCATAGAAAGTATTAAGAAAAATTCAAGATTCAATAGGAAAATGGATAAGGATAGGATTCTTCAATTTATAGGAAGTGAAATACATGTGGCACAAACTAATGAGAAGTTGCTCAAGTGCACTAATTAAATAAATAAATGAAAACAACAATGCAATAGTATTTTTGCCTATTAGCATTGAAAAAATTTTAAATGATTAACAGTACCCTGTTTTGGCTGCAGTGTGGGAAAGTGGGCACTTAGACACTGTTAAAAGAACAAGTTTGCATTTCCTCTCAATGTTTAAAATGTTCACGCCTGAAAAAGCCCAAATAAACACAATCAGAAACGCAAAAGATCAGATCACAACAGATGCTGAAGAAATATAAAAGATTATCAGAGATTACTATGCACACCCATATGGAAACAGACTTGAAAACCTAAATGAAATGCAGGACTTTCAACATCACACAACCTCCCTATTGAATCCTATTGAAAGTATTCTAAGCAATCAAGAAAGACAAAACTCTCCCCAAATCATTTTATGAAGCTAACATCACACAAATACACAAACTAGGTAAAGATCCAACAAAGAGGGAGAGCTATAGACCAATATCCCTGGTGAACACAGATACAAAAATACTCAGCAAGACACTAGCAAATTGGATCCAACAACACATCTCAAAAATCATCCACCATGACCACTTAGGCTTCATCCCTGGGATGCAGGGCTGGTTCTTCATCTGCAAGACCATAAATGAAATAAAACACATCAACGGATGTAAAAATAGGAATTGCATGATTCTATCATTAGATGCAGAAAAAGCTTCTGGCAAAATCCAACATCCCTTCTTGATAAAAACCCTTGAACACCTAGGCATAGAGGAAACATACTTCAAAATAGTAGCCGGGCTCGGTGGCTCAGCCTGTAATCCCGCGCCTTGGGAGGCTGAGGTGAGTGGATTGCCTGAGCCCGCGGGTTCGAGACCCGCCTGGGCAGGCGAAGCCTCATCTCTACAATAAATCAAAAAAATTAGCCGGGCGTGGTAGCGCACGCCTGTAATTCCAGCTACTCGGAAGGCTGAGGCGGAAGGATCGCCGGAGCCCAGCAGGTCGAGGCTGCGGTGGCCGGGAGCGGCCACTGCACTCCAGTCTGGGCGATAGAGTGGGACTCCAACTCAAAAAAAAAAAAAAAAATAGTAGGAGCCATCTACAATAAACTCACAGCCAACATATTGCTAAATGGACAAAAATTGGAAGCATTTCCCCTGAAAACCGGAACAGGACAAGACTGCCCACTTTCACCCCTCTTGTTCAACATAGTGTTGGAAGTCCTAGCTAGAGCAATCAGACAAGAGAAGGAAATTAGGGGTATCCAAGTAAAGAAAGAGGAAGTCAAGCTAACCTTCTTTGCCGATGATATGGTTCTATACCTTGAAAATCCAAGAGAATATGTCAAAAACCTTCTTACACTGATAAAGAACTTTGGCAAAGTCTCAGGGTACAAAATCAATGTGCAAAAGACAGTAGCATTCTTATACACCAACAACAAACAGGCAGAGAACCAAATAAAAAGCACAATCCCATTCGCAGTAGCCACAAAAAAAATGAAATACCTTGGCATCTTCCTAACCAGAGAAGTGAAAAACCTTTAAACAAAAACTATAAAACATTGCTCAAAAAAATCAAAGATGACACAAACAAAAGGAAAAATATTCCATGCTCATGGATTGGAAGATTCAACATTGTTAAGATGTCCATCCTACCCAAGGCAGTCTACATATTTAATGTAATACCTGTGGAATTACCAGCATCATTCTTCTCAGACCTGGAAACAACAATACAGAAATTCATATGGAATCATAAATGACCATGAATAGCCAAAACAATCCTCAGCAAAAAACACAAAGCAGCAGGCATCAATCATGCTGCCAGACTTTAAGCAGTATGTAAAGCTACAATAATCAAAACAGCCTGGTATTGGTACAAGAATAGGCATATAGACCAAAGGAACAGGATAGAGATTCCAGAAGCAAAACCTCAGTTTCTCAACCAACTTATCTTCAACAAAGCCTCCACCAACAACCACCGGGAGAGGAGAATCTATCCAGTAAACAGTGCTGGGAAAACTAGCTGACCACATGCAGAAGATTAAATCATGACACAAAAATCAGCTCTAAATGGATTAAAGACCTAAATGTAAAACCTCAAACTATAAGAACCTCAGAAAATACAAGAGACAATCATATGGAAATTGGAACTGGTAACCAATTCCTGATCAAAAACCCAAGTGCCCATGCCATAACACAATAAGATAGACAAGTGGGACCTCATCAAACTGACAAGCGTCTGCAAAGCCAAAGAAACCATCAAGAGAGCAGGGAGACAGCCCATGGACTGGGAAAAAAATATTTGGCAACTGTGTGTCTGACAAAGACCTAACATCTAGGATCTAAGAGGAACTCAAACATGCTGAAAAGAAAAAAACAAACAAAGTGGGCAAAATATATGAATAGGCACTTCTCAAAAGAAGACAAATGAGCAGCAAACAGATACATGAAAAAATGCTCAGCCTCACTAGTCACCAAAGAAATGCAAATTAAAAACACACTGAGATATCACCTAACTCCAGTCAGGATGGCCATCATCAATAACTCAGAAAACAACAGATGCTGGAGAGGATGTGGGGAAAAGGGAACACTTCCACACTGCTGGTGGGAGTGTAAACTAATACAACCTCTGTGAAAAACAGTTTAATTCCCCTACTGGGAATACACCCAGGAACTTAAATCACTCTATCGAAAAGATACCTGCACATGTATTTTTATCGCAGCATTGTTCACAATAGCAAAAACATGGAACCAACTGTGCTGCCCATCGAAAGAGGACTGGATAAAAAATGTGGTACATATACACGATGGAATATTATGCAGCCATAAAGAAAGACAAAATTATGAACTTCGCAGCAACTTGGTTGGACTTAGAGTCTATAATACCGAGTAGTCTATCACAGAAACGAAGAACTGAGTATCACATGTTCTCTCTCATAAGGGGATCTTGAACAATTATCGTAATACTATAAGAAAGGGATTGGCAGTAGCGGGAAACTGCTGGTGGTGGGGAGGGAGGTGGGATTTGCAGTAGTGGGAATCTGCTGGGGGCAGGCACACCTCATCAACAAGGGTACTGGCATAATGAACATTTGTGTATCTAACCCTGAATTGCACCCCACAGCATTAAAATAAAAAAGTTTTTTTAAAAAAAAGCAACAAAGTCTCAGGGTATAAAATAAATGTGCAAAAGACAGTCACATTTCTATATACCAAAAATAAACAAACAAAAACTCAAATATAAAGCACAATCTCATTCACAAGAGCTACAAAAAAAATGAAATACCTTGTCATCTTCCTAACCAGATCTGTGGAAGAACTTTACAACAAAAACCACAAAACACTGTTCAAAGAAATTGAAGATGACACAAACAAACAGAAAAATATTTCATGCTCATGGATTTGAAGAATCAACATTGTTAAGATGTCCATTCTACCCACAGCAATCTACAGATTTAATGCAATACCCATGGAATTACCAGCGGCATTCTTCTCAGACCTGGAAATGACAATACAGGAATTCATATGGAAACATCTAGGATGTGCAAGGAACTCAGACATGCTGAGAAGAAAAAAACAAACAGCCTCATTACAAAGAGGGAAAAAAGATGAATAGATGCTTTTCAAAAAAGACATACCAGCAGTCAACAAATACATGAAAAAATTCTCAACCTCACTAGTCATCAGAGAAATGCAAATTAAAACCACTCTGAGATACCACCTAACTCTAGTCAGGATGGCTATCAACAATAACTCAAAAAACAACAGATGCTGGAGAGGATGTGGGGAAAAGGGAACACTTCTACACTGTTGGTGGGAGTGAAAACTAGTACAGCCTCTGTGGAAAACAGTGTGGCGATTCCTAAAAGATCTAAAAATCGACCTCCCATAGGAGTCAGCAATCTCGCCTCTGGGAATATACCCAGAGGAACTCAAATCATTCTACAGGGCAGCAGGGAGGGACCTGGGGAGGGTTAAAAAAAATCATTCTACAAAAAAGTACCTGAGCGTGCATGTTTATTGCAGCACTATTCACATAGCAAACCATGCTGCCCATTGAAAGTAGACTGGACTAAAAAAATGTGGTACATATACATGATGGAATATTACACAGCCATAAAGAAGGACAAAATTATGAACTTCACAGCAACTCGAATGGATTTAGAGCCTATCACAGAAACAAAGAACTGAATACCACATGTTCTCACTCATAAACGGACCCTTAACAATTATCATAATGCTATAAGAAAGGGATTGGCAGTAGTGAGAAACTGCCAGGGGAGGGAGCGGGCAGGGGAGACACACTTCATCTATAAGAGTACCTGATCTCAAACCAGGTGACATGGTGACCAAAGTGAAGCCCAACTTTTACCTGTACAATGACCATGTGTATACCTAACCCTGAATTGTACCCCACATCTTTAAAATAAAAATTTTAAAAATAAAAATAAATAAATAAAATATTCACACCTATGATTCAATGGTTGCCTTTCTAGGACTCTAACCTACAGAAATGGTACAAGTGCATAAAGAAATATGCACAACAATGTTTATTGCAGCACTCTTTCATACCAAAATGTAGAAACAGGATGAGCGTAATGGTTCATGCCTTTAATCCCAGCACTTTGAGAGGCCAAGATGGGAGGATTGCTTGAGCTCAGGAGTTCGAGACCAGCCTAGGCAACATAGTGAGACCTCATCTCTACAAAAAATTTTTTAAAAACTAGCCAGGTGTAGTGGTGCATGTCTATAGTCCTAGCTACTCAACAGGCTGAAGTGAAAAGATTGTCTGAGCTGAGGAGGCTGAGGCTGCCATGAGCTCTGATTGTGCAACTGCAGTCCAGCCTTGGTAACAGCGGGAAAGCCCTCAACTCAAAAACAAACAATAAAGGCGAAACAATCAAATGTCTTCCTTTTGTTTTTCTTTTCACTTATTTTTTATTTCAAAGATGTGGAGTACAATTCAGGGTTAGGTACATAAGTGGTCACCATAGTGTGGGTACCCTTATTGATGTTATGTGCCCTCCTCGTCCCCGGCAGTGTCCCACTACTGCCAATCCCTTTCTTATAGTATTATGATAAATGTTCAGGGTCCACCTATGAGTGAGTACATGTAGTATTCAGATCTTTGTCTCTGTGATAAACCACTGAGTATTAAGACTCTAATTCCACCCAAGTTGCTGCGAAGTTCATAATTTGTTTTCCTTTATGGCTGCACAATATTCCATTGTGTAAATGTACCACATTTTCTTTATCCAGTCTACTTTCAATGGGCAGCATGGTTTGGTCTATGATTTTGCTATTGTGGATAAGGCTACAATAAGCATGTGTGTGCAGGTATCTTTTTTACAGAGTTATTTGAGTTCCTCCGGGTATATTCTCCGAAAGGGGATTGCTGGCTCATTTGGAGGTCGATTTTTAGATCTTTTAGAAATCGCCACACTGTTTTCCACAGAAATTGTACTCAT
>CAUYQG010160592.1:0-36473 GCA_963574415.1 Tarsius wallacei | reverse complement strand
GACCTGCTGGGCTCCGGCGATCCTTCCGCCTCAGCCTTCCAAGTAGCTGGAACTACAGGCGCGCGCTACCACGCCCGGCTAATTTTTTGATTTATTGTAGAGATGAGGTCTCGCCAAGTTGCCCAGGCGGGTCTTGAACCCGCGCGCTCAGGCAATTCACTCACCTCAGCCTCCCAAGGCGTGGGATTACAGGCTGAGCCACCGAGCCCGGCGAGCCTGACTTCTATATAGAAGTATGTAAAGCAAAAAACCAAAGTTCTGCCTCATAATCCTACATATCTGCATATGTATGTACCTGCGGTTGCTTGGTTTACATGAGTTACTTTACATACAGTTCTGTACTTTGTTCTTCTCCCATTTAAATTCTTATCTTAGATATCTTTTCATTTTATATGTGTAGATTGACCTCTTTTTTTTCTTTTTTTGTGAGTGGGAGTCTCACTCTGTCACCCAGGCTAGAGTGCAGTGGTACATGGCCACTGCAGCCTCAGCCTGCTGGGCTTAGGCGATTCTTCCACTTCAGCCTCCCAAGTAGTTGGAACTACAGGCATATGACGTCACACCCAGCTAATTTTTTGACTTATTGCAGAGACAGGCCTTGCCACATTTCCCAGGCTGGGCTCAGGCAGTCCTCTTTCCTCAGCCTCCCAAAGTGCTGGGATTATAGGTGTGAGTCACCATGCCCGGCTGCCTCATTCTTTATAATAGCCATGAGCCATCATGATCCAGGGGTAAAATTGTGAATCTTTTAAAAAAAAAAAAAAAACACTACTGAAGCCTCCCAAAAATAATTGATCCAGGCATCAGCTTAATTTAGGATGAAGGCAACAGATAAAAGGTTGAGGAATTTTACAGGTTAGGGTTCAGCCTGTCACCACCTGAGTATGTTGATCGATTTTAGCATCACTATAAGTGGATTAACAAGAAATAATACGTCTTTTTAATGTAAGGCAACATGAAGCACACAGTGCCTCCTATGAGATGTGCTAACTTTCATTTACTGAAATTGTAAGGGGCCGGGCGCCTATAATCCCAGCACTTTGGGAGGCCAAGTTGAGAGGACTGCCTGAGCCCACGGGTTCAAGACCAGCCTGGGCAAGTTGGGCAAGACCTCATCTCTACAATAAATCAAAAAATTAGTCTGGCATGGTGGCGTGTACCTGTAGTTTCAGCTACTTGGAAGGCTGAGGTGAAAGGATCACCTGAGCTGTGAGTTTGCCACTGCGCTTCCAGCCTGGGCAACAGAGTGAGACTCCAACTCAAAAAAAGAAAGAAAAAAAATTGCAGGGAGTAAAGAAACAAGTTTAATAATAGCACAAGCCGGGCTCGGTGGCTCAGCCTGTAATCCCGTGCCTTGGGAGGCTGAGGTGAGTGGATTGCCTGAGCCGGCGGGTTCGAGACCCGCCTGAGCAAGCGAGACCTCATCTCTACAATAAATCAAAAAATTGGCCGGGTGTGGTAGCGCACGCCTGTAGTTCCGGCTACTTGGAAGGCTGAGGCGGAAGGATTGCCGGAGCCCAGCAGGTCGAGGCTGCGGTGGCCGGGAGCGGCCACTGCACTCCAGTCTGGGCGACAGAGTGAGACTCCAACTCAAAAAAAAAAAAGAGATATAAGGCTCGGTATGATAATCCCAGCATTCTGGGAGACTGCGGCAAGAGGATTGCTTGAGACCAGCCTAGGCAACATAGCAAGACCTTGTCTCTACAAAAAAACTAAAAAAAAAAAAACACAATTGGCCGGGCATGGTGGCATGCACCTGTAGTTCCGGCTACTCAGGAGATGGAAGGATCATCTAAGCCTGGGAGTTAGAGATTCTAGTGAGCCCTGATTGTGCCACTGCACTCCAGCCTGGTGACAGAGTGAGACCCCGACTCAAAAGGTGGTATCAGAAAATGTTTATTATATACCAAGTATTAGGTAATACTATGGAATTATTGTTCATTTTGTTGGACGTGATGACATTGTGTCAGGTATAAGAAAAATGTCTTTTGGGGGGGGGGCTCAGGCAATCCTTCCACCTCAACCTTCCAAGTAGCTGGAAGTACAGGTGCAAGCCACCACCCCCGGCTAATTTTTTGATTTATTGTAGAGATGAGGTCTCACCAAGTTGTGCAGGCTGGTCTCGAACTTATGGGCTCAAACAATTCTCTCACCTCAGCCTCCCAAATTGCTGGGATTATAGGCATAAACCACTGCGCCCGGCCAGAAAATGTCTTTTTTTAGGAATCCATACTTCAGTGTATAAGGGTAAAATGAGTTAGCAAAGGAAAAAATAGGATTGATAAAGCAGATGTAGTAAAAACTTAATTGTTGAATGTGGGTAATGGGTGGCTCAGTGCACTAGTCTCTCTATTTTTAATACTTTAAAATGTTTTTTTCATAATAAACGCTTTTTAGAAAGGGAAAGAAAGCACTAGTTAGAAGATAGTTTCCATGAGGGCATGGACAGGGACTCTGTCTTCTTGACCCTTCTGTCCCTAGAGGAGACAACACCTAGTAGAGTGCCTGGCACAGATTGAAGAAATGAGTGCAAGACTTGGTTTTTAGGTTGACTTACAACTAGACTAATTGCAGACTACAGTGAGGCTATATCTGAACTACCTCAAGCATGCTGGCTTTGTGCAACCTGTGAAGGTTATGGACAGTCTGCTTTGCTCTCCAGGCAGTGTTCTTTCTGCAGCTCTTTCAGATTTTGATGATAAAGTCCTTCAGGTGAACTGACTGACTCCTGACCTTTCTCTTTGCTTGCTTTCTATAGCTGTGGGATGCTGGCAGTGGCTCATTGCTGCAGAAACTGCAGACCGATCAGCCTATCTTGGACATCTGCCCATTTGAGGTGAACCATAACAGCTACCTGGCTACCTTAACAGAGAAGATGGTCCATATCTATAGGTGGGAGTGACCGTGATCTTGAAACCTTTCAGGCATGCTGCTGGTTGACTTTAAGTGTTGTTTGCTAACATCTAGCAGTTCTGAACAAGATTCCTGCTTATTGACTGTAGCCTAGAACTTTTGGGATCATGGTTCATTTAGATTTGTATGATTCTAGGAATCCGGATCACTGAGACATTACAGATTGTGTATTTGCTATTCCGTCAAAAGAGTAATTGATGCTCCATCTACATTATCCATTTCTTGGGTTTAAAGCCTTCATAGGTTTTGTTACGAATCTTTATTTTCTGTGTGACTTTCTGCTGCACCTTAGGAGATGTCTTCTCAGCAATCATCTAGGATATGATGGGCACCAAGCATATTCTGGGGGATATGACACCCCACCTGAGTGTTCTTGTCACTTGGGCTCTTGGGAATGCTACTTCCTTGAAGGGACTAACCATCTTGCTGCTTTGATGCAGTGTGGATGCAGAAGAGTCTTTATTCAGTTGAACACAAGAGGGCACTATAGAACCTTGTGTAGTTGATCTCTTTCTGACCTTGAAGGCTAACAGCCGTTTAGTAATTTGGTCTCATCTCCACAGAAGTGTGTGATAGAGCACATCTGGTGTGCTTTGTGGAAACAACAGTTAGTATGTTCCAGGCATGAAGTGCTGGAATGTTGGCAGGACCAGTGATGGAGGCGGCTGATGAACTATAGACCCTTTGCTAATGCCGGGCACATTAGGCTCATTGCTTTGTGAGAGCTAAGGAAAGAGACAAGTTGTTTGAGAGGTAGGGAAAACTCATATTTTTCTAGCCAGCTTACAATCTCAGGATTAGTTGTATGCAAACCAGTGCTTTGGAGAACACTTCTTTTACCTCTCACTAGGAAAGGATGAGAGATAGGCAGAAACTTTTATTTCAGCCTCCCCTGATATCAGAGATCAGGAGCAAGGACTAACTAAAGAGCTTACAAAAGAGAAGCTGCTCAGACTGCTGTAGAGAACAGGAGAAGAACTTTTCTCTCCATTTTGAGAGAGTTCCTATCTGAATAAACCCAATCCCCCAGAGTGAGGGACTGTTTTCAAGTGTGTTTATAATTCCCACGTAAAGCCTTCCCCGTGTGAAACTGATGTTTGAGTTCAAGTTCCTGGTTTACCACGTCCCCAGTCTTGTCTAAAAGTGTTGTTAGTGAAATGACTATTCTCAGGAATAGTGGTTGGAGATCTATGAATGGCAGGGAAGTCCCTGTGAGCTTTCATTCCAGTCCTGGCTTGTCCAACACTGGGAGCTTGCACTTCTCTCCAATAGAGGGCTCAGTTTATATTTATTTGCTTTGCCTCGGGCAGCTTTGCCAAACCACTATCCACAACAGGACATGCTTCATGGTATGGGCAGGTCAGTGCCCTGTTCCTGGGAGAGGATGGCTAACAGTGTGTTTTTCCTAAATAATTGTTAGAGAGATGTTACTATTTTTATTATAAAACACTTCTGACCTGGCAACTCCGGAGCTGTTGCCAGGATCTTTCTCTCCCATGAGGAGTTGTAGAAGTAGATTTCCCCAGATCTCCAAGTTCTAGTTGTGCCTTTTATGACCCTTTTCTATTTAAGGACACCTTTTTTAAAAGCCAACTTCCAGGGCTTGGGAAAAGCCCTCTTTTCTCAGAATAAACACTCCTTTTGATGTGTTGATTAAATTAAAATGCGAAACTCATCTGGCTTTAGCAGGTTCCCACAGAGAGGACACAGGTGGTCAGGCTGCCTTTGTCTTTGGGCCTGGGCAGGGTTAGGATTTAACCTGCTTTGAAGTACATTCAACTGATGCTGATTGATTCCCCAAAGAGTAGGAAAGCAAGGGATTTTTTACCAGGGAAGTTGGGTGAATCCCAAGTATTGCTGATTCTTGCATTCTTACAGGAAATGTGGGTGTGACTGATTGTTAAAAAAAAATAAAATAAAATAAAAACAAACTCATCCCCAGCCCCCCCTCCTCCCCTTTGCAGGAGACTGCACCTATAGCTCCAGGCTTTAGTCTCTTTGCCACTGGGCTCTCTGCTCCACCATGCTTCCTAACTGCTACTTCTGAGGTTCCCACCCCCCCCCCATTTGAGGATTTGGAGTTAAGTGAACTCAATGTTTTGTCATTGTATGTATGCTTCTACCTGCTTTGAAAACAGAACAATGGGATCTCTATTCCTGTTCTGTGTTTTGATGTTTCTGTTTCTTGTTTTAATGTTCATATGAAAATAAAGAATTTGCCATCTGTAACAACTCCTGGTGTCTTGTCTCTTTGACTTCTAAAGGCAGGAACATGGCAGCCTCTTGGGAGAGGGGTAAATACCAGGATGGTAGATTTCTCCATTTCAAACCAATGAAGTAGTTGGGGCATTAGCTAGCAATTGTTTTACTCTTGCTAGTGGGAAGTGTATGTTTGCCCCTTAAGAACCCGCCTGTTGTGGTTCCAGGGGTCTACATTTCCCAGACTCCCTCGCCTGCTGGCTTCCTGCTCGTTTCTTTGAATCCAGGAAACTGTAATGTGGGGGGAAGAGAGAGGAGGAGAGGACTTTTTTTCTTTTTATTTCTTCTAGTTGTTGGCTGCACTTCTGACAGTGGCAGCAGTGGGCAAGAGTGGGCTTCTGGGTTCCTGCTCAACACAGTTCTGGCCACTTGCCTCAGTTTCTTTGTTCTATTTGAGTTCCGGAATCTCTATTGCTATAAATCATGGAGTTCTGGGATTAGGCTGAAAAGGCTGAAAATGTTTTCCTGCTGAACAACAAGGAGTATACTGGATTCCAGGAGAACTGAGTCCATAGGTATAAGCCTACTATTTTCATGGAGCCTGGTGCTCCAAGGGCAAGGTCCTGGGGTGGAAGTGAACCCCAAATTACTAAGAAACTCAATATCATTGTTTTTCACAGTACTCTTCTTTTGTTTCTCATCTTGGTGATTGGGTGCAAATGAAATTCTGAAAATAGCATTTGTGTGTCCTTGTCCTTTAATCAGTTAACTTATTTTGGTAACAAGCTCTGCTGTGTATTTATCCTTGTATAGTTTACAAAGTCTCTTAATATATTAAATAAGTATTAAATAATGTTGTAGAATATATATTGTTATATTTTATAGGGGAAGAAACAGGTTTAAAATCTTAATAAAGGAAAATGACATTTAGGCAGTATTTAATTAAATACCACGTCTCGTCCTTTCAGTTCTATATTTTCCATTACCAATAGCTAAGCAGGTGTTGGGAAACCTGGGTGAGAGCTCACTTTCTCTCTCTCTCTTTTTTCTTTTAGCCAGTGAGAACATTGCTGGAAGAAAGTTCATTTTCACTCTTTTGATGTCTCTGTCTCCAGAACAGCCTAGACTGATTCCCCACAAATTATTTCTCCTGTATTTTAAAATTAAACTAAAGCAGACAGTGTCAAAATAAAATGACACTTCACCCTCTTTGAAATACCCTCATTTGTCTTAGGTTCCTAGTTGTTAAGACAGCATTGTCCAGTGGAAGAAGAAATGGTTCACAGACAAGTCTGTGACACAGGCTATCCTTGCCCAGTTCATTGCTCATCACATCACAGAGCCAGCTGACAGGAGAAAAAGGTAGGGAGCTGCTTGGGCTTGCTTTAGGAAGCAGGGTGCAGGGCTGGCTGAATAAAGAACCTGCTGTCGAGATGTGATGTGAGGAGGAGTGCTACCAACCCTCACTTGTCCTTGAGAAGTAACAGGTTTATCCAGTTATGGACACACCAAGCAGAAGGGCTTCCCCAGAAGCTGGACATGGGCCCCAACTTACAATATCTGGATTTGGATAAAGGAAGTATTGAACATTGAGGGGAAAACAGGAAGTTCAGGACATCACTTAACAGATGCTTGGGTAAAAATACCCTGGCACTTCGTTTACCTAAGCTCAGCTCTGGTGAGCTGCCAACAATCCGATGAGCTTCTGGTTAATGAAAGTTATAAGTGGGGGCTTGGCAGATAGCTTATTCCTGGAATAACGGAGAGGGTGACTGCCCTGGATAAATGGTTATGCTATGCCTTCAAACTCTTTCCTTGTCCATAGATCTTACCATTTGATTAAAATGCGGCCAAAGTTAAAACTGCTTCCAGAAGAATCCTGGTAAATTCCCAGACTTGAGCTATGGTGAGGGTGTTGAGTAATGGTGTGGCTTAGTCCTTTCTCTTAAACATGGTACAGAAAATTGGTTGTTAGGTTACCCAGGAACAGATGGGGAGGAATGAGGGCCTAACCTGAGAAAGCGTGATTGGGTGGGAGGAAGAGGAGAAATAGCTGCGGAATGTAAGCTCAGTGGAATTCTAATGCCTGACTTATACACTGGTAGAAACTCTAAAGTTGGCCTGATCCCAATTCCTCTAATAAAGATGGTATCCTTACTGTTTAGTTACAAAGCAGTGATACTTCACTAGCAAACAATATGCCCCCTCCCTCAGCTCACATGAGTCACTTACCTTAGTCAAGAAAAAAACAAATATATTATCAGAAGCTAACACTTGTGTATCTGATGAGATCCTTCCCCAGAAGACACGAAATTTCTGCAACTTGGCAAGTTGTCTAAAAGGAGGTAGGACATCCAAACTCCAATCCTGGCTCTGCTGCCTGCAGATCAAAATGCTAGTGTTAGACCTCTATTGGTCTTAGATTCTCAGTCTAGACAGTCACTGGGATTAGATTGCTGTGACCTACAAGTTCAGGTTTCTGAGCTGGACAATTTGGGGGTGCCGAGAAGTATGTTATTCCAGTTTTCATCCCTTAAGTTTTATCAGTATGAAAGCATCAGTCACTGATGTTCTTCTAGTTTGGTAGTGTAAGCAATTTTGGTTTTTTTTCCCTAAAGAATTAAAAAATCAGAATGGTTTATTTTAGATTTATGATAATGGCTTACATTTACTGAGTATGTGCCTAATGTTGTGCTATGCTTTTTTTTTTTTTTTTTGAGTCAGCGTCTTACTCTGTCACCCAACCTGGAATGCAGTGGCATGCTCACAGCCACCGCAGCCTCAACCTGCTGGGCCCAAGAATCTTCTACCTCAGCCTCCCAAGTAGCTGGAACTGCAGTCATACACCACCACACCCAGCTAATTTTTTGATTTATTATAGAGACGAGGTCCCACCATGTTGCCCAGGCTGGTCTTGAACCCCTGGGCTCAGGCGATTCTCGCCTTGGCCTCCCAAAGTGTTGGGATTACAGGCATGAGCCACTGTGCCTGACCTGTGCTAGGCCTTTTATATGAAAGGGACTGTCAGAGGTTAAAGAACTTCCCTAGATGTGGTGGTCATGGTAATGAGCCTCTTGGGTCTCCAACTGTGAGAGCATAGTTGAATGCTGTTCCAGCTGTCAAGTGCTGAAATCCATTACTGCATTCATGCCAAGGCCACACTTCCCAAGGGTTGCTTCCAGCCAATAACCGAGGACTCCAGAGGTACCAAGACAGGTCCATTTCTGGGAGACTCAATGACAGGCAGTTTCACATGAGGACTCTGGTAGCTTTGACCAAACTTAGAATCTCAGTTTAAGTTCAGTCTTAGATGTTTCCAACCAATCTTCCTCTCCTCCCTCCCTCTCTACTTCACAGTGTTGGACCTGCATCATGGTTGGATGGCTTTCTCATCTGCCCCACTTTTCCTACTGCTGTTACCCTAATAAATCTCTTGCATAGGCTGGGCATGATGGCTCACACCTGTAATCCCAACACCTTGGGAGGCGGAAACAAGAGGATTGCCTGAGCCCAGGGGTTTGAGACCAGCCTGGGCAACTTGGCAAGACCTCGTCTCTAAATTTTAAAAAAAAGTTAGCCAGGCATGGTGGTGCACGCCTGTAGTCCCAGCTACTTGGAAGGCGGAGGCAGAAGGATTGCCTGATCCCAGGAGTTAGAGGCTGTGGTGAATCGTGACTCAAAAAAAAAAAAAAATCTGCTTTTCTGCCGTAGCAGCCATTGGAAAGCAGCAGCCATAGCCCTGAGCTACCCCATGGCCGTGGGCCTCAACCAGGGCCACAAGGTGACCAAGAACATAAGCAAGCCGAGGCACAGCTGCCGCTGTGGGCACCTGACCAAGCACACCAAGTTTGTGGGGGACATGATCCGGGAGGTGTGCGGCTTTGCTCCCTATGAGCCGCGTGCCATGGAGCTGCTCAATGTCTCCAAGGATAAGCGGGCGCTCGAGTTCATCAAGAAACGGGTGGTGACACACATCCATGCCAAAAGGAAGCATGAGAAGCTGAGCAACGTCCTGGCTGCCCTGAGGAAGGCGACAGCCAAGAAGTACTAAGCCTCCCAGCCTCCAATAAAGCCTTTGCAGACCCCCCCCCAAAAAAAGTCTTATGCACAGCTAACCTGCTTTTGTTGTCTGCTTCTTGGCAGAACTGGACTAACACAAGTGGTGCCAGAAATGTTCCAAGAAGCAGGTAGTAAGATGGGGATGATTGAGGCCCCAGAATAATAAAGACCCAGTGGCAATGCTTAACTGCCAAAAACCAGAACACAGTTACCATGATGACCGGCAAGATGGAAGAGGCTACCAAGAGGTCTTGATCATCAGGGAGTGTAGAAATGATTAACAAAGGATAGTATCAGCCGGGCTCGGTGGCTCAGCCTATAATCCCACGCTTGGGGAGGCCGAGGTGAGTGGATTGCTTGAGCCTGTGGGTTCAAGACCCGCCTGGGCAACTTGGTGAGACCTCATCTCTACAATCAAAAAATTAGCCGGGCGTGGTAGCACACGCCTGTAGTTCCAGTTACTTGGAAGGCTGAGGCGGAAGGATCGCCGGAGCCCAGCAGGTCGAGGCTGCGGTGGCCGGGAGCGGCCACTGCACTCCAGACTGGGCGACATTGAGACTCCAACTCAAAAAAAAAAAAAAAAAAAGTATAGTATCACCAAGGGCAAAATAGACTCAACCAAAAGGGTGTGTTTAATATCTATAACCAAAAAGTCCACAAGAATGGAGGAGCAGGAAGCCCAGAGTGGTCACCCCCAATAAGTCTACTCCCTTGCCCAGTTTCTAAACCTGAACCCAATGTTCAGATACAGAATCCATTAATGAAGTGTTGGCAGGAACCTAGGAGTAAAAACCTTACAATACCATGCCGGGTATACTACGGCACAATGATTCCCTCAGTCCTTCTTAAAGGGGAAGCCATTTATTTAGGTGACTGTACACCAGCAAAGAGAAAATCAAATCAAATCAGAACTATTGGACAGAGTCTGACTTGAAGTGATAGAAGCCCAAAACACTGTTATACTCACTCGCCTGTGGGAGCCAAGTAGTAAATGGACTCCTGGCTGAAGTATGGCTCACAGTGAGCTGGCCCACCGGCAATTTCCACAGTTCCGAATATGCAGCTGGAAGGACCTGGAATAACCCCATATTGTATTTCTGGCCCGTGGCATAGGAACTATCAGAGCAGGAAAGGCCAAATGTAAACCTGCGAAACTACTCCCAACCCTTGGCTGAGGTTGTAAATTTAAGATGTTTTATTGGGAGGATGGGGGATGGTGAAGATTACAGCCACCCTTAAAGACCTAAAGAATGCTGGTGTGGCTCTGAAAGATGGTGGAGAGTGCAAAAGATTCCCAGTGGATGGAACTGCTAGTTGCACCCTTAGCCATTGCACTTTATATGGAAGAAGGCGTCTAAGGTGAGAACATATACAGATTCCTGAACAGGGTCCAAGGTAGGGGCATGTGGATGAACAGATGGAAGCGGGTACTATATAAATATTTGTGAGCCGGCTCGGTGGCTCAGCCTGTAATCCCGCGCCTTGGGAGGCTGAGGTGAGTGGATTGCCTGAGCCCACGGGTTCGAGACCCGCCTGGGCAACTTGGTGAGACCTCATCTCTACAATAAATAAATAAAAAAATTAGCCGGGCGTGGTAGCGCGCGCCTGTAGTTCCGGCTACTCGGAAGGCTGAGGCAGAAGGATCGCCAGAGCCCAGCAGGTCAAGGCTGCGGTGGCCGGGAGCGGCCACTGCACTCCAGTCTGGGCGACAGAGTGAGACTCCAACTCAAAAAAACCCCAAAAAACAACAACAACAAAAAACAAAAAACAAAAACAAAACAAAAACAAAACAAAAAGTGTTCAGCCTCATTCATCATCAGAGAAATGCAAATCAAAACCACACTGAAATACCACCTAACCCCAGTAAGAATGCATCATCAATAAAACAAACAGCAACAGATGCTGGTGAGGATGTGGAGAAAAAGGAATGCTTCTACACTGCTGGTGGGAATGCAAACTAGTGCAACGTCTTTGGAAGACAGTGTGGCGATTTCTGAAAGAACTAGAAATTGACTTTCCATATAACCCAGCAATTCCCCTATTGAGTATATATCCAGAGGAACTCAAATCATTCTACAAAAAAGATACCTGCACATGTACGTTTGTTCCAGCTCTATTCACAATAGCAAAAACATGCAACCAACCATGTTGCCCATCGAAGCTGGACTGGATTTTAAAAAATGTGGTACATATACACAATGGAATATTATGCAGCCATAAAGAAGAACAAACATATGAACTTTGCAGAAACTTGGCTGGATTTACAGTCGATCATACTCAGTGATCTATCACAGAAACAAAGAACAGAGTACCATATGTTTTCACTCATAAGTGGACCTTGAACAATTATAATACTATAAGAAAGGGATTGGCAGTAGTGGAAAACTGTCAGGGGAGGGGGTGGGATTGGAAGTTGAGGGAAACTGCTAGGGAAGGGAGGGGCACACCTCATCAACAAGGGTACCTGCAAATAAATGAACGTTTGTATACCTAACCCTGAATTGTACCCCACAACTTTATCATTAAAAAAGAAAAAAGAAAATAGGGTCATAGCAGATGTAATTAATTAAGATGGTCATAATGAAATAGGGACTTCTGGCTTCCAGAACTGTGAGAAAATAAATTGCTATTGTTTAAGCCTCTCAGTCTGTAGTACTTCATTAAGGCAATTCTTGCAAACTATTACCACCCCGCCCCACGCCAACAAAACAGAATTTATTTATAAAAAGCTGTGTATTTATTCTTACATGTTTAAACTTCAGTCACCTTAAAAATAGCCTCCATTTGATGCAATACACCTATCGGGATGTTTTTTCCGCTGCTCAAAACAGTTTTGAACTCATCCATTTTGATGCCTTTTAGTGCTTCTGCCATTTTTTGTTTCACCTCTTCTACATCAGCATAACATTTTCCTTTGAGAAATTTTTTAAAAGTTGCTCAGGAAGAGATTGGGTGAATATGGAGGGTGGGGCACAGGGGTCATGCTGTTTTTAGTCAAAACTGCTGAACACTTAGCATGGTTTACACATTGTTCATGTAAATCACCCATTATGAAATGGGTAAATGCATTGAAAGAATCCTCAGAAATAAATTCACTGCTCTCACACCAACGCTAGTTGATACACTGATGTCAGTGAGTTCCTAGAACACTTACCTAGTGTAGGAAGCCTGTACTACCAGGGGCCTGCCCTCCAAAAAATATTCTGGTTTTGGGGGGAACCCCCTTGTACATTCCCCAAAGATGATCACTGTCATGAATTAAGTATTTATTAGTCATTCATAGAGATATATAGTAATATATCTATAAATATTTGAAAGTATTGCTTTCCAGTTTATAATATTTTACATAAATGTTGTGAGATTGTATATATCCTTCAATAAGTTGCATTTTCTCTTTTTGAGATTCATCCATTTTGACACAGATAGCCTAGTTCACAGTTTCTAATTCAGTGTGCTATAAATGGGCTACAGAAATGCCAAAAATTAGATACCCTGGATAGTCAGGAAAAGGCCTGATTGGCTAAAGACAAGGGACATTTCCATGGATAGACTTTCACAAATACTTCAGTGTTCCATGAGATTATTATGAATTACTGTTCTCATTCAAGTTCCGCACTGTATTCTATTGTGAGAATAAACCATGGTTTATTTGTCAGTGGCGTAAGTATGAGTCAATTCTGGACTCTCTAGTTTGATCCATTTATCTATTCCTCTGAATCCCAAGCCCTTTTTCTTGGTTACTTCTTTAGAGGCAGTCTTACAAATGGTAGTATATAGCTTCCCTGTTCTTTTTCTAGATGGTTAAGTATTCTAGATCCTGTTCATTTTCACAAAATGTTTTAAATCCTCTTGAAGATTCTATTAAAAGGTCTGAGAGATTTCAGCTGGGATTGCATTGAACCTATAGATCATTTTGGGGAGAATATAAATTTTAATACTGAGTTGTAAATCTATACATATATATACATATATATGTGTATATATATATATATATATATCTTCATTCTACTTAGGTCTTCTTTAATTTTTCTCAGCAGTGATTTGAATATTCAGTGTAGAGTTCTTTTATATAGTTTATTTTGATAATGTAAATGATACAGTTTACACCTCATTTTCCAATTGTTGTTCCTATTATACAGAGATACACTTTTGGGGTTTTTGTTTTTTGTTTAATTTTGTTTTGTTTTTTAATTTACCCTGTATTCTGCGGCCTTGCTAAATTTGCTTTTTGGTCCTAGCAGTTGGTTCATGATTTTTTAGGATTTTCTAACACACAGTCATGTTGTATATTAATACAACCAATATTTATTTTCTAGCTTTAAGTTATAGGCTAGGCCCTCCAGCATAATGTTGATTTAAAATGAGAGTGGACATTATTTCTTTATTTTCATAGCCTTGAAGATAAGCATCTATTTTCTCCATTAAGCCTTATGTAGGTTATAGATTTTTCTAGATGCCCTTTATTAGTCTGAGAACATTTTCTTCTATTTCTCAAATGTTTTTCCTCACTTACTAAGATGAAAACAAGATGCTTGCTCTTTATTTCTTAAATTGTGCAGATTGATTTTAGAATGTTTAGTCAGCATTGTATTTGGGGGGGGAAACACAAAAAAATGATATAGTATCCTTTTCTACATATTATGGATTCAGTTTGTTAATATCTTAATTTTCTTCACTACCTTTTATGAAGATTTGATTGAATTGTCTTTCTCAGGTTTTGATATCAGTGTTATGCTGGCCTCTTGGGAAGTAATCCATCTCTTTGATTTTTTTTTTTTTAATTTATATAAGGTTACTATTATTTCCTCTTTAAATATTTTAGATAGTTCACAATTAAAGTTAAATGGAACTGGAGTCTTTTTGTATGAAGATTTTAAATTACAAATTTTATTTCAATATAAAACTATTGAGAATATTTATTTCTCCTTAGGCCTATTCTACTCATTTGCATTTTGTAAATAACCTGCTTATTTCTTTCAATTTACCTTAGTATAAAAATTGTTTGTAATATTTTATTATTTTTAAGACTGAAGGCTCTCTAGTCTTATTTTTATTCTTTTATTCCCACCATAGTAATTTTTATTATTTGTTTTTGTGATACTTCTCCCTAGAGAATTATTTATTTTATTGATTTTTAAAGAAACAAGTTTAAGTGCTATTAATTTTCTCAGTTTTTTTTCATTTTCTATTTTGTGTATAGCACTTCTTAAAAAAACGTTTTCTTTCCTTCATTTGAATTCAATTTGTTTTTATTGTTTTAGCTTCTTATGATTAAAGTTTATATCATTTATTTTTTTCCTTTCTAATGTAAGTATTTCAAGCTATCAGTTTTCCTCTAAACAGTACTTTGGATACATCTCATACATTTGTATATGTTATATTTTCAACATCATTTAGTTTAAACTGTTTGCAAATTTCCAAATTTGACTCGTGAGTAATTTACTAGTATGTAGCTCAATGTCCAAGTATGTAGATATTTTTCAAATATCTTGTTAGTGATTTCTAATATAATTGGAATGTGGTCAGAAAGCATATTCTCTATAATTTCAATTACTTGGAATTTATGGAGAATTAGTTTAGGGCCCAAAATGTGATCTGTCATGCTAAATATTTCATGTATCTTATTTTAAAAATTCTATAAGTGTTGACTGGTCATTTTATATAAATATGAATTATGCAAAATTGGTTGGTAGTCCTCTCAAAACTTTTATATTTATTTTTATCTAACTATATCAAATCCTGAGAGAATGATACTAAGATCTCCAAATACAACTATAGCCTCTTTAATTTTTCTTTTTATTTCTAAAAGTTTGCTTCCTGCTTTTAGACGTGCTATATTAGGTGCATACACATTTAGGATTATGTCTTCTTTATTTGACCCAGAAATCTCACTACTGAGAATACCCAGAGAAACATAAATTGCTCTACCAAAAAGACACCTGTATTCATATGTTTAATGCAGCACTATTCACAGTAAAAAACATGGAGACAACCCAGATACCTATCAAAAATGAACTGGATAAAGAAAATGTGATACATATATACAATGGAATATTACGCAGCCAGAAAGAAGAACAAAATCATGTCATTTGCAGGAACATGGATGCAGCTGGAAACCATCATTCTAAGTGGACTGTCACAGAAACAAAAACCTGAATACAGCATGTTCTCACTCATAAGTGGGCACTAAACATTGGGCACATGGGCACATGGGTACAACAGACACTGGGCATTGTGCTAAGAAAGGTATGGAGGGAGGGGGAATAAGACATACACAACCACCCACTGGGTACCATGTCCTCTACTGGGGAGGAAAGGGTTCACTGGAAGACCAAAACCCACCTTCATGCAATATACTTATGTGGCAAATCTTCACATGTAATCCATGATTCTACAGTAAATAAATGAATAAAATAAATAAGTAAATAAATAAAAGGTGAGAAAAAATATTCTTTTTGTGTCAGGTAATATTTGTTGTCTTTGTTTTGTTGATATTTATATAACCACTCTTATTTTTTTTGTGATTACGATTTGCATGTTTTAACTTGTCTATTTTTTGTTTAGCCTAGCCATGTCTCTGCATTTAAAATATACGTCTTATAAACAACATGTATTTGAGTCTTTGTTTTTTAAAAATAAAGTCTTATAATATTTGCCTTTTAAGTAAATTCATGTTTTAACTTGTCTATTTTTTGTTTAGCCTAGCCATGTCTCTGCATTTAAAATATACATCTTATAAACAACATGTATTTGAGTCTTTGCTTTTTAAAAATAAAATCTTATAATATTTGCCTTTTAAGTAAATGTCTTTATGTTTAATAAAATGATTGAATGGCTGAGTCTACCATCTTACTATTTGTTTTCTTTTGTCTCGGGAGTTCATTGTTCCTTCTCTTCCCTCTATCCCATCTCCTTTTGGGTTCATTTTGTATTTTATAATATTATATCTTTTCTTTGTTACTGGAATTTTAGAACATCTTATATTATTTTTCAGTAGTTGCTCTAAGGATTACAATATATATCTTTAACAGTATCATATAGCTTGAATTAATAATATAATACATATAAGAAAATAACAAAAATATAATCCCATTAACCTACTCTGATTCTTTGTGTAATTATTGTCATACATTTTTTCTAAATATATTATAAATTGCACAATACATTTTTATTATTCTTGCTTTAAAAAAATTAAAAATTAAGAAAAGAAAGTATTTTATATTTTTTCATATATTTGTAAGTTATGGTATTCTTCATTACTTCTTGAATATCCAGATTTCCATCTGGTAACATTTTTCTTCTGTCTGCATAATTTTCTTTATCATTATTTGTAGCATAGGTCTTCTAGTGATACATTCTCTTCATTTTTGTTATCTAAAACACGTCCTTATCTTGTTTTTATTTCATAGAATATATTTGTTAGATATAAAATATTAGGTTGATCTTGTTATTTCAGCATTATAGAGATATAACTTCACTGTCTTCTGGTTATATTGTCTTTGCAAGAAGTCTAAAGTAAATGCTATCATTATTTCTATGTATCTAAATTGCCTATCCCCCCCCCCCCGCCCCCGGCTGCCTAAAATTTTATCTTTATCTTTAATTTTAGCAATTTTATTATGATGCTTTTAAGAGTGATTTTTCTTTGTATTTATTCTTTCTGGGTTTGTTGAGCTTCTCAAATCTGCATGTGCCATTTTAAATCAAATTTAGAAAGAATTTGATCTTTTATCTCTCCTTTCTCCCTCCTTCCTTTCCTTTTCTCCTTCCTACCTTTCTTTTGTCCTTTGCTACTCTAATCTCACTCCTTAATTTTTTAAGATTTCAATTACAGATATATTAGACCACTTGATATTGTACCACAGTCATGGAAGCTCTCTTCACATTTTCTCGTCTTGTCTTCCTCCTTAATTTCAGTGTTCTGATTCTATATACCAGCATAGGGATTTTCTGGAGTTTTTGGTTAAACACTAAACTCTGTATGGGCAAACAAGCCTCCATGAAGCTGGCAGCATATAGTTACTGGGGACTGTGAGATGAATGACCATTCTAGAGGACACAGAGTACTGAGAGATGTATGAACCATTATGTGAATTCACTTCTTTTTTTTCCTACATTTTCCAATCTGCTGCTAAGCCTATCCAGAGAAATTTCTATTTCTGATATTTTATTTTTCAGTTACAGAAATTCTATTTTGCCTTTTTTATGGTTTTCATTTATCAACTGATAGCACCAAATTGATTCATTCATTATGTCCATATTTTTCTTTAAAATAGGAACTTCAAATTTCATTCACTAGAACTCCAACATCTCTTAATACTACATGTCCTCTAGTGTGGTCATTAGACTCACAGTCCCCGGTAACTACATTCTGCCAGGCCCCATGAAGACTTGCTTGCCCATACACGGCTTAGTATTTAACCAAAAACTCCAGAAAATTCCTATGCTGATATATAGAGCTCTGTGTAGTTTTCTTCTCTTTAGTACTCTGATGAACAAATCTAGGTACTGAAGCTGCCCCAGGCTCCCATCTTTGTTTCCTTTGCCCAATGCCAGCTCCACTTCCGTGTTCACAGATTGGAAAGTGCCCCTAGGCAAAAGACTGAGGAATGTGGGGTTCACTTAGTGTGTTTCCCTTCTTTTGAGGAACTCAGTCTTACATCATCTGTAGAGTTCAATACCTAAAAATAGTTGCTTCATATCTTTCTTTTTTTAGTTTTATGAGTCGGTAGCTATGTCTAAAACTCATTAATTCATAATGGCTACAACTGGACATATTATTTAACATTTTATTAATAATTTATATACTTCATAAGGTTTATCAGAATGGTGGAGTCATGACTGCAAGGCAGTGAGACTAATGCAATATGCTGCCTTACTTCTGGTTCAATCACCGAATAACAATGTGATTTTGAAAAAGGTAAAACTCTTTCATCTAAAATTTCTCCTGACTTAAATTGAGAAAAATAGTACATGTCCGATCAAGGTTTTCATAAGATTAGATTCTCTTATAAATGAAGCACTTAATATAGTTCTTGATAAATAGTAAGTGGTTGAAGAGTCTACTAATGTTATAATTATATTATTTTATTATATTTATTATTATTACTATTTTCCCAAGAAATTTCTCAATAGGCAGATATGATTGGTAAAATCTAATAAGATAGGGGAAAAAATGAGTTCTACAATATAATGGAAGCAAGAGTAGAGAGACGTGATATATCAAACACACATTAAAAATATTTACACTTCCATGAGAATTTACATTTATTATGTGCTAATAGGATAGTTTAGCTAAGATGGTACACTGTATCTCTATATATTCTATTTCATTATGCTATCTGTGCTTTGGTGGTTTTTATATTTGGTATTCCAAAGACAATATGATTCTTAAGCTCTAGAATATTATTGTATAGAATAAGTGTTTATCAAATGGTTGTAAAATAAGTTAATGGACAAGAGTAAATATTATTAGCCGGGCTCGGTGGCTCAGCCTGTAATCCCGCGTCTTGGGAGGCTGAGGTGAGTGGATTGCCTGAGCCCACAGGTTCGAGACCGGCCTGGGCAACTTGGTGAGACCTCATCTCCACAATAAATCAAAAAAATTAGCCGGGTGTGGTAGTGCGCACCTGTAGTTCCAGCTACTTGGAAGGCTGAGGCAGAAGGATCGTCGGAGCCCAGGAGGTCGAGGCTGCGGTAGCCGGGAGCGGCCACTGCACTCCAGTCTGGGCGACAGAGTGAGACTCCAACTTAAAAAAAAAAAAAGGAGTAAATATTATTTCTAAAAGTTTTCCACCTTTCATTATTATCCAACTTAATTTGCATATTGAGGTTTTTTTTCTCTTTAGCTTAATCCGTTTCTACTCTGTTTCTTCTGGTAGAAGCTAGGTTTAAGGTATATAGTCAAAAATCAAGGAATTCCCAGTCCAGAGATGTGAAGGGAACCAATGAAAGCAATACAAATACAGTTTGTATCAGATGAAATGGCAAAATCACTAGAACCCAAATCACTTCTTCCAATCCATGACTTTAGTTTAGTAGGTTTCTGGGGAGCTTCACTGAGTCCATGAACACATTAGACTATACCTTCTTTGCAGCAATGCCTTCCTTGCCTTTGTGGTATTTCTGTAGCTTTTTGGAATCTTCTGCCATCAATAGTGCTGTGGCCCCAGCCACTTTTCCAATTTGCTTCAAAAACCACCATGCTAAGCTGGGAAACTTTCTCTCATCTCCATCTCTCTTCTTCTGGCTTAGTGGTAGTAAGTGACATGTGTATTAGTCATCTACTGATGTATAAAAACTCACTCCAAAACTTAGTAGCTTAACCCAACACTTACTTTTATCACGTATCCTGTGGCTCAAGACTTGACTAGTGAAGGATCTACACTTGTTTCTTTTTGTTCAGTTTCTCTTGAGTTTGCAGCTAAGGCCTTGGCTCAGTGAAGCTAGAAGTTTTGGGTTGCACTTTGGGTGGAACGGAGACAACCTGGAGATCGTCCAAGGAAAACAACCATGATGGCAAAGAAACTTGGTCATGTCACATACCAAAGGGCTGGACTAGGATCTAGGAAACAGAAAACTTACCATAAAGAGATAGAATAGCTCTCTTTAAATATTTGAAGAACTGTCATGTAGATATATTTGGCACTAGCCCATAGGGCAGAACCAAGACTCATGGATGGGAATGATGGGGAAGATTTTGGCTCACTCTGTGGGAAAATATTAATATTGTCCAAAGCTGGTAATGGCTGCATTCGGAAGTGGTAAGAATTCCTGATGGCATCAGATCCTGGCTGGCCACCTGCCACCTATATTCCAGGCAAGATTCAAAAGTAGGACATGACAGGGCAGTCTATAAGGTCGTTTTTAATGTAGTCCTGTGATCTAATCAATTCCAAGCCAATTCCTAATCAATATTACTCTCATAATAATTCCAATTCTCACCTTTCCTTCTACTACCAATAAGATCAAACCAATATTACCAGTTGTCTGATGTGTTGCAAAGGCCTCCCTCCAATCCTCTACACATGAATCTGTCAGATAAAGTTTCTAGAAGTGTATTCTACTAAATATACCCTTCCATAGTCAACATTTCTTGATGGCTCCCTACTATCCTAGGAATAAAACCTAAACCTCTTAACAAAACAAAGCCCAACCTCCATCCCTTGACCTCTCCCTACTTTCTGCCACATGCCAACTCTGGGATAAGACTGGACACTTCAACATTCTCCAAATAGGGCAGACACATTACTACCATCAGGCTCCCATTACAATGGGAAAAAAATGAAATGATGAGACCCCGGTTCTGCAATCAAGAACCTTATCATTTAATGAGTGGGATGAGACACAGGCACAGAAAACTAAACACGAAGTTTTAGTGTACTGAAAGTGGAAAAAGACACAGTGACTCTTGTATCAAAAAATCAAGGAAAGTTTTCTTGAAGAATTTGTAGAATTTGAGCAGGTTGAGATGGAGCCAGGATTTCATTATACTTTTTGGCCGGAAGAAAAAAAAAGTCCCACCATATTTCTTCCAAAAATTCTAAAGAAGACAGGGAGAACATGAGTTCTTTGAGTCATTAGTATTAACAAGACCTGTCAATGTTGAGAGACCTCAGCTATTTTTATTATTATTGCATAGTCCAATAAATAAAATATTAAAACATGGTGACAGAATTTGGATTTTTAAAAAGTTTATGTTGAACAAATTGATGTTTTTATATAGATACACAGGCTTAACATCTTGTCAACTAAAGATTCTGTCAAAAGTCTAAATGTTGAGTTCCTTTATGAATGTAAGGTCCACAGAAAATGTCCCTCCCCACCCCCATCACTGATCAGGAATATTATTTTGCAACTACAAGGAATTGAGAACAGACAGAACTTCTCAGAAAGACTTAGATTTCCTGAAATACCATATGGTTATGGTACTGACCTCAGAAAAGACAGTGCCTTGGTGTACAGTGGAAACATCACAGATTCAGAGTTCCAGCAGGAGACCACCAATTATTGTATGACTCTGGCAGGACAACAAAGGACTCTGAGTTTGTTGTTGTTGTTGTTGTTGTTGTTTGCATTGGGGAGATTGGCCAACATGTTCAAGACTACTTAAATTCTAACATTCCAAACTGTGTCAGCTTTTTAAGCATAACTAAATAAGTAAAACAACTCCGCTAACATAATAAAGATACACAACATTTTAAAAAATTTTTAAGAAGAAAATTTAACCAATGTTTTCTTGCAAAATGGCAGAGTAACAAACAGTAAGAATATATAGAAATACATTAACATCTCATGCACAACTAATGAAAGTACTCATTTGACAATCGAATAGACTCGTGCAGGTTTGCATACAGAGACAATTCATTTGGCATCACAGAATTTATGAAATACAATTTTCATCCAGTATGACCATATTGTTAGTTCTATCATCTTAAACCCATTGAAAATGACTTCAAAAACCTCATTTGGCACTTTTTGCTTGGTATCAAGAAGATGAACCAACATTAAAGTATAGACTCTATTATTTAATAGTGTGTGACTTTTGTCAAAATTTGTCAATACTTTCTAAATCTTCTGTGAACAGACAGAAAAAGGCAAAATGTCATGTAACAAGTTGCAACAGAGTTCCACTTTGATCAGTCAATGCTCATTATTTTTTGAGCCTTAAATTGTGAGCTCAAACTTTCTATTTCTTCCAAATAATATTTAGATTTCTTCCTTCCTTTTTGGCTAAAATGGTCTTTGGAATAAGGACAGATTCACTTTTGAAATTTGAAAATATAAAATTATAGTAAGGGTTCTTAGTAGAATTTTGCAATTTATATGATTCTATAATAATCATAAGATTCAAAGTTAAAAATATAATGAAAACTAAACATAAGATAAATACTTAACAAATGCATATAAAATTGGTCTTTTTTTTTTAGTTTTAAGACTCAGTAACTAAAAAAGGCACAGGCTCAATAAGGAAAATCACAGCTTTATTTTATTAGTATTTTGCATACTACATGGAAATTGACTGTCACAATACAAAAATATTTACTCGATTAAATTCACTTAAGAGCAAAGATCCATGGTTTGTTAGGTACCTTACCAAATTATTTTCAGAATACGGACTTGGATCATACTTTGGAAAAACATCCAAGTATTAAACATGCAGTAATTTATGTTGACTTCTACAGCCAGCAATGACTGCTCAGTGCTCAACATTACATCCTGTGTTGAGGTGAGCAAGGTAATGGAGCATTCAGTCTGGCCTGGGCCGAAGAACAGGCCCGTCTCGGCTGCCTGCCCATGAATGAACATACGTGAGGACACAGCCAAGCGGGCAGGGTCTGGCATTTCATCCTGGTGGTTGCAACAGCTGACCACCCCCGCTCCCCCTTTTTATTTAATACTGTGAATGTGTGCATGTTCCAGTAACTCAGCTTAAGTTCTGCCTTACAGATATAAGATAGATCTTTGGCTTGTGTCTGGTGGAGCTTTCCCTTCAAAATTTTTGGCACGCTTCAGCATGAAGACTTAGACATAATTGAAGACACATCTTTCATCAGGACTTGACTATCAGCTGGTTGAATATAATAAACTTCCATCTCCCACAGATAAGAAACGGGTCTTCACCTATCACTAGCACATTTGCCAGTCTGATGAGACATGTTTTAAATTTTCCTGGACAGGGAACCTTCATCTATCAGGCAGCTGTCCTGGGAGCTCTAGCTTGATTCATAAGGACAACCAAACTTACTAAACTCAGTCTCTCCGGTTGGTTTCAATAAGTTGGTCTACTTTTTTCACAGCCATTTCACCAAAATACTAATGTTTAAGTTGTGACTCTCTTTTTTTTTTTTGGTCATCTAGGATATTTGCAACTATGTTGTCAGTTGTAGCATAAGACTGGGTTCAAGGATAAAAGGTGATCAGCTTTTGGCATATTCCTAACTGTCTAGACATTCATATTTCTTTGTGCAGAAAATTTTTATATTGAAAAGGCAAGATATAGCAGCCCAATAGTCAAGAAAATAAAATTATTATATTGGGAACTAAAGGACCCAGAAACTTCCATGTCTTCTTTTCTCCTGCAGAGATGGCTACAAACAAAATTGTGGAGTAAGTAAAATTGATTTCCAGTGGCTCCTGACTCCTCCCTCTAGGCCCTTTCCTCATGTGTTGGTTCTGTTTCCCCACTACTTCTTTCTTCTTTCTTTCTAGCACTCTTTGTACTGTCATGCTCTCCTATCTTTAATCAAAACTTTATCTCAAATAAAGATTTGATGTTAGTCATTAACACCTTAGTATAAACCGAAACAGATGTCTTATCTTGATAACTGCATTGTACATCACCTTCCACCACTAAAAGGAATTTCTGGTATTAGAGTGGGAAGAAAGAGCTATTTAAGACAGAGGAGAAATTTCCCAGCATCCTTGAACTTGAAAACGTACTCTGCTAACGTATAAGGCCATCTCTGGACCACTCCATAATTTACTTTTATATTAAGTCTCTTGACCAACAATTAGTATACAATGAATTTTGACACAAGGCTTTTGAGCATAATGATATCATATTTGCTACAGAAATTCAGAGAGAGAGATGTCCCTTCTGGTTGAAAAAAAAATCTTGGAGTGCTGAGCCTTGAAATATACATCCTAGGATCTCCCTCTGTTTCTGCAGTTGGAAAATATTTATGATGAGATTTAATTAGAACAAGGTACATGGAGGAACCTGACCAAGAGACTCCACTGGTTGACTGCTGGAGTTGGAATATCCATCTAACTGAAGGTCTTTCTTCCTGTCGTTAGATGCCCGCCAATCAATGTTTCCCTTGAGGTAAAGCTCTCCATTCCTAAGGCAACCTCTGGGGAGCTGGGAGAAGCTGTCTAGCTCTCTCTCATTGGCCCTATCCCTTGACTAGATCCCATAACCGAAGGGTAGATAGTAGCCTGAGAGGTGCTAAGAGTTGGGAAAGGTAAATAAATCATCAAGGAGACAAATGATGACAATGTAAAGCCTGGGGCAGACAAGGTGCATGCATTTACTTACCACATTTTTAATTGAGCCCTTCTTCTATTCTGGGTGCTGGTGCTATAGTGACTGTTATGGGCTAAATTGTTACGGGTTTAATAAAATTCATATGTTGATGTTCTAACTCCTGGTACCTCAGAACGTGATCTAACTTAGAAATGCAGCCATTAGAGATGTAATTAGTTCAGATGAAGTCTTAGGGTGGGCCCTTAAACCAATATGCCTGGTATCCTTATATAAAGGAGAAATTTGAACGCACACACACACACGTACACACACACACACACACACACACACACAGAACACCATATAAAGATGAAGATAAAGATGAGTTGATGCTTCTACAAGCTGAGGGATGCCAAAGATTGAAGCCTAGAACAGATTCTCCCTCACAGCCCTCGGAAGAAATCTGACACCTTCACCTCAGACTTCTGACTTCCAGACTATACATTTTTGTATAGTACTTTGATATGGCGACCCCAGGAAAATAATCTAGCAACAAATATGGTTCCTCCCCTCAGGCACTTAAGGGCTGGAGAGAGCCAGGAGAACTCTGATCTGGACTGGAGGGTAAGGTCAGCTCCGTGGAATTGGTGTGAGTGTGCAGGAGTGTGAGAGGGAGATCCCGAGGGTCATTTCCGGTATCCTGGAAAGAATACTGCATGAGCAGTCAAAAAGGCTGGGCTTAGTTCCAGCTTTTCCATTTTCTGGGAGACCTTGGGAAGTCAATACTTCTTGTAGCTACAGTTTGTGAGGTGTCAGATAAAAGGTTCCTAAAGGTTTGAATGAAGCCCCTCTAGCTCTACTATTTGCTTGGCTCTATGCTTGTCCCAAGGACATTGCTAAAGCAGAGGATGCCCAAATGGAAGGCTAGAGTTCCCCCAAACAGTCTCCAAAGCCTTTCAAAAATTAGAAGAGGCTGGTCACAGTGGCTTACATCTGTAATCCCAGAACTTTGGGAGGCTGAGGTGGGAGGATGACTTGAACCCAGAAGTTTGAGATTAGCCTGGATAACATAGTGAGACCGTGTCTCTGCAAATAAAAAATAAAAAAATTACCAGGTATGGTGGCATGCACCTGTAGTCCTAGTTACTCAGGAGGCTGAGGCTAAAGGATTGCCTGAACCCAGGAGGTGAAGGCTACAGGGAGCTGTGATCGTGCCACTGCACTCCAGCCTGGGCAACAATAGAGTGAGACCCTGACTCGAACAAAACAAAACAAAAAAAACTTGAAGAGAGTTGGGTCTCAGCATATCTAGGGCATGAACATTTCGTCTCCATTGGCTTCATTTTATCATTCTGTTTTGAAATTGTTCACTCTATGAGTGTGGGACCACGGATGTGAAATTCAACAGCATGCTGCATACTACACCATGGAGTTGGGAGTTTTGTAAAGGCCTCTGCCATCATGATTATTTTCAATAAATGACTCCAGAATATCACCTGGCTGATATTTCTAAGACTTTCTGTATTACTAAAGATCATCCTTAGAAATTACAACTCTCCTCCCAGCCCAGCACCCAGCACCCCTCCCCCAGAACATTTTATCTCCATACACCATATATTTTATATATGTGTGATATTTACTTTCTGTTTCCTTGACACGGATGCCAGCTTCATGAAGGTAGGACTTTTTGGCTCTTTGATCTCTAATTGTATCCTCAGTGATAAATGACTGCTATGTTTGAATATTGGTCCCCCCCAAAACTCATGTTGAAACTTAATCCCTAATGTGCCAGTATTGAGAGGTGGGGCTTTTAAGAGGTGATTGGGTCACAAAGGTTCTGCCCTCGTGCATAGATTAATCCATTCATGGATTTAATGGATTCATGGGTTAATGGATTAATGGCTTATCACAGGAGGACGATGTGTGGTTTTATAAGAAGAGTAAGAGAGACCACAGTGAGTGCATGAGTACATTTGACCCCCTTGTGATGAGATACCCTGTGCTATTTGAGAATGTAGAGCATTCCCACCAGTAAGAAGGGCCTCCCCAGATATGGCCCCTCAACCTTGGACTTCTCAGCCTCCATAACTGTGAGAAATAAATTCCTTTTCATTATACACACGTTTCAGGTATTCTGTCATAAGCCACAGAAAATGGACTAAGACAATGACCAAGGAGATCTTTGAGCAGACATCTGCAACTGGAAGAAATTGCAGCACTCCAGTCCTCAGTTCAGGACTTGACACATGGTAAATGCTTAGTGAGTGTTTGTTGAGTGAATACATGATTGCCCATCATACCAAAGATTTTTCAGCCTTTACTGAGCTTCCAGGTGTACAGACACAGATTAAATGATCCATAAATTAAAAGGACTTAATCAAGTTCATATGAATTAGAGGTGGGGACTTACATTCTGTGTCTTTGTAACCAGCTTACGTAGGCTTAAAAAGCAGAACACCATAAATAGCTTGGTAAAAATTAATCACAGAAAGAATTATTATAAAGCATTTGGGCTGAAGGTTCTAGGCCCTACTAGAGTGTGGTGGCAGATTTCTAAGATGGTTCCCAAGATACCTTTCTTTGAGTATGGGCAGAACCTGTGAATATGATGAGCATCAATCTTGGGATTATATGATGTTATATGGCAAAAAGGGGGGATTCTTTGGGGGTAAATTTGACTCATCAGATGGGGTCTTTAACAGCTATTTCTCCAGCTAGTTGCAGAAGAAAGTCAGAAAGCTATGCCATCATTGGCCTGGACAAAGCAACTACCATGTTGTGAAACACCTAAGAGTGCTTCATGGCAGAGAACTGCAGGCAGCGTCAAGAAGCAAAGAACCTTCCTGACCCAACATCTAGCAAGAAAATAAGGACCTCTGTCATACAACCACAAGGAGGTAAATTCCACCAACAAACAGTGACCTCGGAAAGGGACCGTGAGCCTCAAATGAGAAATGTAGCACCACCAACATCTTAATTGCATCCCTGAAACTCTGAGCAGAAGTCATGCCACATCTGCCTGGACATCTTATCTACACCAACTGTGAGATAATAGATACAGGAAGGTGGTTAGAAGACACTACGTTTGCTGCAACTTGTTGAGGCAATAGAAAACTCGTATATACAGTAAGCTATCTGAGTTCACTTCTTAATGGCTAAAAAGATGAATAAATAAAGGTTACCAGGGGTTGTGGGAGATGGGTGGTTATTGTTTAATATGTACAGAGCTTCTGCTGAGTGCAATGAAAAAGTCTTGGGTATAGATTGTGGTGAGGAGTATACAGCTGTTTGAATATGTTTAATGCCACAGACTATTGCCAATATTTTTAGAAATAGTAAAAATAATAAATATTACATTGTGTGACATTCTATCACAATTTCTAAAAGGGGGAAAAGATGAATAAGTAAAATAAAAAGAATATTAGATTACTGTACTTCTTTGATTATAGCCAAGGACATTTTACTCAGACCCTTAACCTCAGCCTTATTCAAAATTAATTGTAATTAATTCACAATGTCCTTCAATTTTCAAATAAATTCTATTTTCTTTCAAAAATATTTTTAAATATTCAAAAATAAATTTTCTATTAAATACATATTGAGTCTTGCTGACTCGTGTCATACATAGGTGGATTCGAGAAATCAATATAAATCAGTAAGAGTGAAAAACAGCCTGGATTCTAGTAATCATCTTGGGCTTTGAAAGATGGAAAGAGAAGAAAGTTCTAGAGTTACATACCTTGGCAAGATGAGAGTGTGTCAGGTCAGAAGAACCACACCCATCAATCAAGCAGGAGAATCTTCTGGCATTTTCCCTGAGCCCCATGGCAGCTCAGGGCAGACCTAAATAGGACAAAGAGACCACAAGGCAAGTGGAGGGCAAACCCAGGTAGGAGGCAGAGAATACCAGCTAAACCACAGGAGAAGAGAGGAAGCTTTAAGTCCAAGGTCATTCACCTGGAGCCCGACCACTAGTGAAGGCCCAGATGACGCATCAGGGAGGAAGGCTCTGGGAATGGAGACAGCATGGAGGGCTGGCATGCTCAGGACTGAGAAAGAAAGAGCCTCTCAATTTCACCTTTTTAGAGGGAGGGGGCTTTTTTTAATTAAAAAGAATTTCAGTAGCTTTAGGGGTACAAGGACTTTCTGGTTACATGTGAATATTGCCTAGTGGTGGAGTCTGGTCTTTTAGTGTACCCATCACCCGAATGGTGAACATTGTACTCCATAGGTAATTTTACATCCCGCACCCCTGTCCCATTTTCTCCTATTTTGAGTCTCGAATGTCCATTATACCACTCTGTACACCTTTGCAGATCCGTAGCTTAACTCCTGCTTATAAGTGAGAACATGTGGTATTTGATTTTTGATGCCTGCAGTATTTCACTTAGGATAATGCCTTCCAGTTCCAACCAAGTTGTTGTAAAAGACATAATTTAATTCTTTATTATGACTGAGTAGTACTTTTTGTATATATATAGATAGACAGATATATCAATCTATCTGTGTGTGTGTGTGTGTGTGTGTGTGTGTGTGTGTGTGTATCACATTTTCTTTATTCACTCATTGGTTGATGAGCATTTGGGTTGATTCCGTATCTTTGCAATTGTGAATTGTGCTGCAACAAACATGAATACAGGTGTCTTTTTGATCTAATGGTTTATTTTCTTTTGGGAAGATACCTAGCAGTGGGATTGCTGGATCAAATGGAAGATCTACTTTTAGTTATTTGAGAAATCTGAGGGAGAGGATTTTTAAGAGTCTAACTTTACAATTTGGTTTGCCTAGGCATTATAGAGAATGATAGAACACTGTTAACTCTGCACAGGACTGTGGATTGATGAAAATAAAGACTGCACTCTCTCTTAGAAGGTGCACTTCATTGCCTTAGACTGTGGTCTGGGCAAAGCGTCCTTGCCAACTCAACCTGATGGTTCTTACTTAATTTCCTAATCTCCCATCCCCACAATACCCATGCCCATCACCCTCGTCCCCAAAAACCATTTTGGCTTTTGCTTTCTTTCTAATATTCTATACACCACCTTGCTTCTATGTAGGATCCTGCAATTTAGTAATCATAATAATAGCAATACTAAACTAACATATTTATTGACTATTCTCAGTGTGCTGATGCCATGTTAAGAACTTTGTGGACCTTGTCTCATTTAATTCTCATAGTAGTTTTATGAAATGGGCAAGGAAAGAGTTCAGTTCAAAGTGGGTAATAACTTGTCCAGTGTCACACAGCCAGTAAGTGGGTTATGGGTTTTAGCTCAGACTCATCTGACTCCAGGACCTGTGCTTTTGAGTTAGAACAGCCTAAATCTCCATTAGTTACAATCCTACAAAAATAAGCTTCATAGTGGTCGGGCCATAGTTTCTTTATGTGACCTTTCTTTCCAGTAGTATGATAGTGGCATTCTATGCCAGAGGTAGAAGGAAAGCAAGCATCTGCCTATCAAAAACAGAAACTGGGGGTGGGTATATGGCAACCTATGGAAATATTTTTAAAAGCACAGTCATGTGCATATTTCAATAAAGCAATAGATGAAAGGCCTTATGGCCAACATGATGGAAAATTCTAAATAATAGAATGAAACACATTTGGTTGGTGTGAGGTCTTGTTCTCATCTATAACACTCACTAAATATTAAGAACAAACCCAATACACTACACAGTCATCCACAGAAAATATTCTGGACAGAACACTGCATTGCTTCTCAAAAAATTTGAGAGTATTCGTTTTCACCAGGTGCTCCCTTAACGTTTAAAATCATCTCACTACAGTATCTCTTACTTTAAAAATAAAATAAAATAATGAAAGCTGTCTCTAGCTTCCACAACACTGCAAATATTTTGAGTACTCGCAGTACCAAAAAATTATATATATATAATATAAACACATTTGTAACCCTAGTTCTGCAAAGGTCCTTTATCTCTCAGATATTTTGCAATGGTTTCCATAACCTGGGATACTGCTTGTAAAATTTATCTTGACAAGCTAACAGATTTTCCCAAAGAGTTGCCAAGAATAATTTTCAAGGAAAAAAATGGTTTAACCCAGTTTTCTTGTGTATTTAGGAAAAGACAGGATATACATTTATATACTTAAGAAGTAAGTCATCCAACTTTCTTTCCAACATGAGTTTAAACATGTTTGGAAGAAGAAAAATAGCTGAACCAAATTATTAACTATGCCATTTTATTTTGCTCTGATTGTCACAGAATTGCTTAAAGATGAGAAAATATAACCCCAAAAATATAAATTACCGAATACTCATAAAAGTAAAAACATTGTGTTATTTCTTTCAAAAATAACAAACAATGCAAAATTGACATATTAAGAATGACATTTTCTAGGTCTGGAATGTTCAGAGAGTTACTGTAGATTAGATAACGTTTGAATAACTAAAGTCTGATTCTAAGCAGAAAAATTTCTTTCTCTTTGAAGTATTTTAACTTAAATATTTTTAAAATCTGCCTTTAAAAAAGATCTAAATATCAGTTATTGTCCTGTGATCCAAAAAACAAATACACATAGATGTCATTAGCCCAAGTGGGACTTAAATTACCCATTCACAGAATGCTCCCCAAGGACACTGGGTCTCAAATTTGTACTTTTCCAATTTGTATCCATGCTTAACCTTTCCTTCCTTGTTCTGTGTTTATAATGAGAGGCAAGACTGTGAAGTAAATATTTTTTTACCTGAGAAAGAGTAAGGGCTAACAAGGGGCTGTGTCCTTTTCCTGCAGGTGTGTTCACAGCAATCTCTTTTCTAGGAATATACCCAGAGGAACATAAATCCCTCTAACAAAAAGACACCTATGGCCAGGCTCGGTGGCTCAGCCTGTAATCCCATGCTTTGGGAGGCTGAGGTGAGTGGATTGCCTGAGTCCGCGGGTTCGAGACCCGCCTGGGCAACTTGGCGAGACCTCATCTCTACAATAAATCAAAAAAATTAGCCGGGCGTGGTAGTGCGTGCCTGTAGTTCCAGCAACTTGGAAGGTTGAGGGGGAAGGATCGCCGGAGCCCAGCAGGCCAAGGCTGCGGTGGCCTGGAGCAGCCACTGCACTCCAGTCTGGGTGACAGAGTGAGACTCCAACTCAAAAAAAAAAAAAAAAAGACACCTGAACATGTAAGTTCATTGCAACACTAGACAATAGCAAGAACATGTTACCAATCCTGATGGCCATTGAAAGTAGAATGAATAAAGAAAATGTGGTACATATACATGACGGAATATTATGCAGCCATAAAGAAGAACAAATACATGGCCTTTGCAGCAACATGGATGCAATTGGAGATCATCATACTAAGTGAACTATCACAGAAACAAAGAACTGAATACCACATGTTCTCACTCTTAAGCAGGCTCTGATCACTGGTCACACGAGCACAAGAGTGAGATCAGCAGATGTAAGACACTGCCAGGGAAGGGAGGGAACAACGTGGAGTGGGATTTGGCAACACAGTGGGTACCTAGTCCACATCAGGGGGAGAGTGGGCCCACTAGAAGCCCAAACTTCACCTGCATGCAATTTACTTATGTAGTAAATCTTCACTTATATCCTACAATCTTAAATATGTGACAAGTGTCCTTGTGCCTCAGGCTCAGACAGGACTCAGCTCAGCACTTACTTATTCTGCCATTATTTAGACTTTGATATTTTGTTCATCGTGGACTTTTCTCATTTGGTTTGGTTTTGAAGGTATATATTCTATTAAAATATTATTTTATTATTTAAAATATTATTTTTTTCCTGATTACAGGGGGTTTTTTTGTGTGTGTGCCTCCTTAAATGATATGCCTGACTCAAGTACCTCACTGGCCTCACACTAATTCTCACCCTGACACAAGGGAAGAAAAGCAAAAGATATGCTTTTAAAGGAAAGCCCACAGGTGAATGTTCAGGGCAGGTGGAATCCCAGAGACCACTTTATTTTAGAGACATCCTGATGTGTAACAACCACCAAGACACCTGTGATTGTTTCTAAAATCTTCCCATTGCGGTTTTTTGTTAGTTCTAAAAGTTTCACTTTTTCATGCAGGAAATCAAAACAAAAAAACTATACACAGAATGCATGTAGCTATAATGATATGGAAGAGGACTTCTAAGATAATAGCCTATTCATATTTGCTCTTCCAGTTCAATTGCAAAATTTTAAGTTTCCAAACAGACAAATTTTTCCATCTATCAGCTTCCAAGATTCTAGAGTATCTGTGAACCTGTTATAAGGCACTTGACTTTCTGAACTCACAGAGACCAACCTTCACTACATATTCTGCTTTTAAATCGATGAAGAATGATTATTTTTAAATGGCGTGAAACTATCATTATTTTCACTTTTGTTTCTACATGCCAAAAAGAGGAAATATTCTCTAAAATGAAAACAAATTTTCTAGCCATAGGAAGATAAGATTTAAGTAAATAGATTATGCCTATTAATATTTTGGTAATTGTTCTAAGGCTTGAAGTTTTCATTAATTACAAATATTTTAGACAACATTCAGCATAAGCATATACAAACATATAAAATGTGTGAAATTCTAAAACTATCTGGTTATTAAAGTGTTACGGTATGTAATTACTGAAGTTTAGCAAGGGAGTTCTGCTGATGGTGATTTCCCTATGCATTCTGACTTTGGAGAGTTGGAAAGATTGCTCTGCCACCTATTGGCCTTCCTTATGAAATAGATTTGATCATACCTGGTAGCAAGACTTTACCTGGCCCTGGACTTAGGAAAGACGCCATCTCTTTGCAAACTGCAAGCAACCCAATCTGGTCCTTCCTCAGGAGGCTGGCTAAGACAGGGTATACCCCTCAAAAATGGCAAGGCTCCCTCTGATGCTACAACAGTGGCCCAATTCTGAGAAATAACAGACCACTCCCCTCAACTGCTCCTAAGACCTTAAGATAGGTCAGAATTCACAGCACAGGGGCAACAGGCTACTGAGCAAATGCTTGCTGGCCCCACCTTGACATAGCTGGGAGTCTGGGATGAATTAACCTCTTGCTTTCTGTACATGCCCTGATCATATCAGAAAAGAGCATCCCCACCACCACTACCACCAACCACCACTCAGTTATTTGGAGGACCAACACAGTAAAAAAATACAGTAATTCAGCTGACCCCTTGGACCCACCCAAGAAGTTCTACAAGTGTGCAAGACCAGAGCTGTTGACCTAGAACCGTTTAAGTTAACTAGAATGAGACTAACATAGCTGGGATGGAAACATGTAGAACAAATGATAACCTGAGTTTCTTTTATTGCTTATTAAATAGTACCAACCACTAAACTTTAAAGGAACAAATCGAGGAATCAATAATACCTGTGTTTTTAGTAGGGAAGTGACTACCATAAAGCACTAGTCAATTGACATAGCCTTATTGGATCTGTCTACCTCTTACCTATCTTCCACACCCACAATGCCACCATGTTTTACTATTTTAAGGGCCTCTCCATTAAACCTCTTTGCTTCTAGTCTCATACTCCCATCCAAGGTCATTCGCTAAGTTGCTTCCAGAATGGTTTTCCAAGATGCAAACCTGATGACTTCATTCCTTTGTTTAAAATTCTTCAGCAGTTCCTCATCGCCCATCAAAGGAACCTCAGATCTTTATCATGGAACATGTGACCTTTTAAGATTTTGCCTTTCTCTCCAGAGTCCTTTCTCACTAATCCCTAATCAGTCTAATATATAGTGAGAATGAGGTGGAGGGAAGATTAGAACCAGTATAGCAAGAATGCTAAGAGAAAGCACCATCCACTTGAATATCAAAATTTTCAAGAGGGAATGGGGTTTTAAAGAATCCTTTGGAGTCCATTAACAGAGTTAATAAAATGGGAAAAAAGTAAATACATGAAAGGTAAATCCACGGTGTTGGCATTGGAATGAAAGGGGGCAGTCTGGCATATCGTTCAGAATTTTTCAGGACCTAGTAAAACTACCTTTGTCTCTTTGGTAGCTTATATTTAAAACACAAATTTAAAACTCTAATATCACTACCATAACTTCATTTAACTATCCTCTAAACAAGGAAAATAAGGTTTGCAGGACTCTTTCGCTATGGAGAAGTATACAGAAAGATCAAAGTATTTCCAAATGTATTATGGAGAATTATTTATGTCTTCTAAAAGATTATATCCCTATGCAGTTTCATACGATAAGGACATGGATTAACTTTGTTCTGCAAAGAAGGAAAGGCTGATGTATTATATGATTTTCTATTACCTCCTTAAGTGGAGTCAAAGAACAAAGCATTTTCCAGAAGGAATGAAGTCGTATCTGTCTTCAGAGCTGTCTAGAGATCAAAAGAATCTTTCAGTAGTTTTATTGGAAATTTCTGAGGCCCTTAACTAATATTTAGTTTCATAAATGATGTGTGCTAGGAGGTGGGAAAAAATTCTACTGGTAAACAAGTAGGTGGTTGTCAATCATGACTTTTGAAAAGATGTTACTCAATGTGAATGAATATAAACATTTCTGGTTTCTCCTAGTTAGTAAAATAGCTTTCAGTTTGTTGAGACGTAAACACTAAACCATTATTTCTTTCCTATTCACCCAAAGGTAAATGAGTTGTGGTAAAGTGACATTGTATTTTTTAGATGGGGAAATCAGTTTCCTGGGGCCGCTATAACAAAGAACCACAAACCTAGCGGCTTAACCAACAGGCATTTATTGTCTCCCAGTTCTGGAGGCTAGAAGTCCATAGCCAAAGCATCAGCAGGGTTGGTTCCTTCTATGTCTGTGAGGGAGAATCTGTTCCAGGATTCTCTCCCAGCTTCTGGTGGCTGCTGGCAATCTTTGGTGTCCCTTGACTTGTAGGAACATCACTCCATCTCTACCTTCATCTCCTTATGTGTATATATCCAGATTTCTCCTTTCTCCTTTTTATAAGGACATACCAATCATATTAGACTAGGGCTCACTCTAATGACCTCATCTTAACTAATTACTTCTGCAGCAGCTCTATTCTCCAAATAAGGTCATATTCTGAGATACTAGGGATTAGGATTTCAACATATGAATGGGCGGGGACACATTTCAATCTATAACAATCAAATGAATATTTTAAAGGGCGTGCCTAATCTAATTTTTAAAAACCCGAGCATAACCTATTGGGGCTGTTGATTTCTCCCATGACTCTTGCCTCCCTCAGTTCTTCACGGAAGCCAAGCAAAGATGTCTGCAGCCATAGCAGTCTAACCTCACAGAGCAGCTTTGTCCAGACAGTTCAGAATATGGATCATGGGACTTCTTGGACCTGCTCCTTCAATGGAGTTATATTTAAACACAAATTTAAGCTACATGGAGCTTAATGGGAAGCTACATGGGAGCATTCTGAGCCAGCCCTGCTTCACGTCAATGCTGAACTTTTTATCTGCAGGTCTTTGTTAAAAATCTAAAAGATGGGTCTGTCTTGAACCAGGTGAATGTAAACTCAGGGAAATACACAGGGGAAAAATATTTCTATAGAGTAACTTTACAAAACGTGTAATTCCTAAAGTATGCATGTGTCATTATCAACAATAACTTTGAACATCTCCACATAATGTTTCTAGGTATTCTCCCAATTTGAGGGCATAAACTCCACTGTGTTTGGGGTTTTGAGCAAGCCAGTGTTCTTCTCCTCTCTGGAGAGAGATGTTTCTGGCTCTTCCCTAAACACAGAAAGACCCTGTAACTCTCCAAAGTTTCTCTTACTAAAGTAGAATATGTGTAAGCTATACTTCCTTTTCTTGTGGATATGAGGACCTTGCTATGTTGCCCAGGCTGGTCTCAAACTTCTGGGCTCAAGCAGCGATCCTCCTCTCTGAGTCTCCTAAGTAGCTGGGACTACAGGCACATGCAACTGTGCTAAGCTAACTTTTAACTTTTATTTTCTTAGAGAGATGAGGTCTTTGTATGTTCCCCAGGCTGATCTTGAACTCCTGACCTCAAGCGATCTTCCTGCCTCAGTCTCCCAAAGTGCTGGGATTATAGGCATGAGCCACTGAGCCTGACCACCTCCTCTTGTTTCATCTCAGCCTATTGGGGTGACCATGTATTGCCTCCTGATCTACCCTGGACTCTCCCAGCTTTCACACTGGAGTTCCATGTCTTAAGAACCCCTCACTGGGCTTGGTGGCTCAGCCTGTAATCCCATGCCTTTGGGAGGCTGAGGTGAGTGGATTGCCTGAGCCCGCAGGTTCGAGACCCGCCTGGGCAAGCGAGACCTCATCTCTACAATAAATCAAAAAATCAGCTGGGTGTGGTAGCGCGCGCCTGTAGTTCCAGCTACTTGGAAGGCTGAGGTGGAAGGACCGCCGGAGCCCAGCAGGTCAAGGT
>CAUYQG010160591.1:0-15030 GCA_963574415.1 Tarsius wallacei | reverse complement strand
TAGGCTGAGCCACCGAGCGGGCCTTTTTCTGAGCCACCGAGCGGGCCTTTTTCTTTTTTTTTTTTTAAAGATGTGGGGTACAATTCAGGGTTAGGTATACAAATGTTCATTATGCAGGTGTCCTTGTTGATGAGGTGTGCCTCCCCTTCCCTGGCAGTTTCCCACTACTGCCAATCCCTTTCTTATAATATGATGACAATTGTTCAAGGTCTGCTTATGAGTGAGAGCATGTGGTACTCAGTTATTTGTTTCTGTGATAGATCACTCAGTATTATAGACTCTAAGTTCATCCAAGTTGCTGAAAAGTTCATAATTTTGTTCTTCTTTATGGCTGTGTAATATTCCATCATGTATATGTACCACTTTTTTTTATCCAGTCCTCTTTCAACGGGCAGCACGGTTGGTTCCATGTTTTTGCTATTGTGAATAATACTGCAATAAACATGCAAGTGCAGGTATCTTTTTCAAAGAGTGATTTGAGTTCCTCTGGGTATATTCCCAGTAATGGAATTGTGGGGTCATATGGAAGGTTGATTTTAGAACTTTAAGGAATCACCACACTGTTTTCCACAGAGGTTGTACTAGTTTACACTGCCACAAACAGTGTAGAAGTGTTGTTTCCTTTTTGCCGCATCCTTTCCAGCATCTGTTGTTTTTTGAGTTACTGATGTTGGCCAACCTGCCTGGAGTTAGGTGGTATCTCAGTGTGGTTTTAATTTGCATTTCTCTGATGACTAGTGAGACTGAGCATTTTTTCATGTATCTGTGGCTGCCCGTATGTCATCTTTTGAGAAGTGTCTATTCATATCTTTTGCCCACTTTGTAATGGGGCTGTTTGTTTTTTTCTTTTTGGCACATTTGAGTTCCTTGTAGATCCTAGATGTTAGTTCCTTGTAGATCCTAGATGTTAGGCCAGTTGACAAATATTAAAGAATAAAATTTTGGCCAGATGCAGTGGCTCAGCCTGTAATCCCAGCACTTTGGGAAGCCAAGGTGAGAAGATAGCCTGAGCCCAGGGGTTCGAGACCAGCCTGGGAAACTTGGTGAGACCTCATCTCCACAGTAAATCAAAAAATAAGCCAGGCATGGTAGCACATGCCTGTAATTCCAGTTACTTGTAAAGCTGAGGTAGAAGGATCGCCTAAGCCCAGCAGGTCGCAGCTGCAGTGGCTATGAGCATACTACTGCATTCCAGCCTGGGCGGCAGAGACTCCAACTCGAAAAATTAAAATAAAATAAAATAATAAAATAAATTTTTAAAAAATCACTATGCAAATGGAAGATTGTAGCCCTCAGCAAGCAACAATAACAAATTCTAGGGAAAGAGAAGAATCAGATTTCTAAAGTAACCATATAATATTTAACTCACTTTCAACAAAAGATTACAAGATACACAAAGAAACATGAATGTATGACTCATACAAGAAGAAAGAGACATAAACTGACAGAAAAAGTTTCTTAAGAAGCTTAGACATTGTACTTGCTAAACAGAGGCTTGCATATGCTCAAAGAGCTAAAGTAAATAATGGACAGAGAGCTAAATTAAAAGGAGAAAGAGAATATTTAAAGATATGGTTCCAAACTTTCAAAATTTGATGGAAAACATGAATCTACACATTTAGGAAGCTCCATAAACACAAAGAGGGACAAACTCAAAGAGATTCACACTGAGACATACTATATTCAAGCTGTTGAAAGCCAACAACAAAGATAAAATCTTGAAAGCAGCCAGAGAGAAGTGACTTATCACACACAGAGAGGATCCTCAATAAGATTAATGGCCAATTTTTCATCATACAGGAAAGCCAGAAGGCAGTGGGATGACATATTTATGTCTTTTTTTTTTTTTTTGAGTTGGAGTCTCACTCTTGTCACCCAAGCTGGAGTGCAGTGGCATGCTCATGGCCACCACAGCCTCGACCTTCTGGGCTTAGGCTTCCACCTCAGCCTTCCAAGTAGTAGGAACTACATATGTCTGTCATCATGCCTGACTAGGATGACATATTTAAAATGCTGAAAGAAAAAAAAACTCTGTCAACCAAGAATTCTATTTCTGGCTATTCTACCCTTCAAACTAAAGTTGGTTAAATGGTGTCAACCTAAATTTTATTACTTCATAAAGGCTACATATAGAAAAACTAAATTTTAATCGCAGTTTTAGGGAATATAAACAGTGGTTAAAAAGAACAGAAATTCTCACTGAATACATTAAACCTGTCAGAATCAGAAGTAGATAATATCTGAATGGTGCTTCTCCTAAAAATGACAAAATACCATTTTCTCTGCTAATAGGTATAATAATTTTAATTATAGAACATCTATAAATAATAAAGAATACTAAAAACAACACCAACATATTTATTTTTTGTATAGTGATTTGTCACTTTTAGAGTCTTGTTAATGTATACTTGTTAATGTATACTTTTAAAAATTGTGATCATGCTCCCTAACTTATAACCTATGATTTTTTACTTGGTATATGATGATCATTTCTCTGTGACCTTCAATATTTTTAAGACTTATTAAATAATGAAATAATGTCCATTGTAGAAAAATTAAGAAATGTGGTTATGCAAAAAGAAAAAACTAAATCATCAAAAATCACATCAATACTTACAGTATTAACATTTTAATGAATCATTTTTTTTTTTACTTGTTAATATGTAAGCAACAACAACAAAAAAAAAACTCACACAATCCCTACAGTTTTATAAACTAGCTTCTACACTCAGCCTCATATTTAACATGCTTCTATATCAATATACATAGATCTATTACATTGTGCTATAATATATTTTATTAATTCCCTATTACTGTGTATTTATGTAATTTCCAATATAAACTGTTATAGATAGCATTGTAATAAACATCCTTATTCACAAACTTTGTGAAACCCTCTGCTTCATATGACAAAATCCCTGAAAGTAGAAACAACACTAGATCAAAAGGTAACCATCTTTATGGCACTTGGTAGGGATATTCTGTCAGAGGATTCCCCAAAATTTAACTAATCTGTCCTCTACCTCCATGTTACTTTTCCCCAGTATTGCTGGATTGATAAGTCTCATTGCTAGTTTTAAAATTTTTTATAAATGATGAGATTGAATTTTTTATTTTTTTGGTTCTTAGTGTATTTTTAAATAAATTATCAGATGATGTACACTGTTCTATTTTATAAATACAAAATAATTCTTTATAGTTCAAGTACATTATCTATACTATAATGTATGCTATAAATACTTTTTCCATTTTTGTTCCTTGACTTCTAATTTGGAATACAGTGTTTCTTATAAATTGGATTTTAACTTTTCACATAGTCAAATCTAGCTATGCTTTTCTTCTATGCCTGTTATTCCCTATGATTTCATGTTTAAAAAAATAAACAGCAACCTTGTGGTACTCACAAAATCAGAAAATTTGCCACCTATATTTTATTCACATTATTGTATGATTTTGTTTAAAAATATTTTGTCCATCAGAAATATATTTTGAAATATATAAAGTAATATATCTATAAATATTCACATACACTTTAAACATGCATTTGGTTCTTATGCATAAAGTAGAAACCAGCATACTCAGATTTTCATTTGGCCTTAAATTGGTATAAACCAGAAGGGCTCCTTTTACCCTTTTATGGCCCAATATGCTAGCCACAAGTGGCTACTCAATGCTTGAAATGTGGCTGTATTACAACACATATCAAGATGTGTTGTAAGTGTAGAATACACAGGGAATTTCAAAGTTGAATCCAAACTTTGTAAAATATCTCAATCATGTTTATATTGATTACATGCTAAAATAAGATTTTGAATATATTGTTTAAATTAGATATATTACTAAAATCAATTTTACCTGTTTCCTTTTCCTCCTTTTGGTGTGGCTACTAGAAAAGTTTAAATGACATATTTGGTTGGCATTGTGGCTACATTTCTACTGGACATTGCTGAATTAGAGCCTACATTCAAATTAGGCCTCCTTGGCCCCTTGTCAGTATAAGCCCTTGCTACTCAAAGTGTGTAGCCTTAGTGAGTTCACCCAGAAGCTTACTAAAAATATAGAATCTCAGGCCCCAAGCCTGAACTATTAAATCAGAATCTGTATTTTAAAGAGACACCCCCCAGGGCACTCCCATGCTCAATGATGAGAGAACCACCATGTTAGATATATATCCAAAACTTGGCCATCTAGTTCTTACCACTAACCACCCTCAAGAACAAAAAAGGCTAGAAAGCATAAATTTCAGTGAAGGGAAGGCAGTGATCTATTGAAAGTCTAAAACAAAACAAGCCTAATTTAGTCTTTCTTTGGGTAGAGAGGGAGACAAAGCCCCACCCAAATAGATCCTTGGGAACTCCCTAGAGCAATGATACAAAATCAGGTAATTCAATCAAACAAAGACATTTGCTTATTAGTCTTATTGGTGTTTTTAATCAAGCAATGTAAACACCATTTGCGTTTTCTAGGTTTTTTCATGGGGTAAAATTTTAGAATCTCGTAACCAATCTACGGCCTCTGACATTTTCTCCATTCCTATAAATAACCTTTCTTTTTTTTTTTTTTTTTTTTTTTTGAGTTTGAGTCTCAATCTGTTGCCCAGACTGAAGTGCAGTGGCCGCTCCCGGCCACCGCAGCCTCGACCTGCTGGGCTCCGGCAATCCTTCTGCCTCAGCCTTCCAAGTAGCTGGAACTACAGGCACGCACTACCACGCCCGGCTAATTTTTTGATTTATTGTAGAGATGAGGTCTCGCTTGCCCAGGCGGGTCTCGAACCCACGGGCTCAGGCAATTCACTCACCTCAGCCTCCCAAAGGCGCGGGATTACAGGCTGAGCCACCGAGCCCGGCTTATAAATAACCTTTCATTTTGAGTAGCACGTTCTTTGAACCTGGCTTACTTTGTTCTTCCTTAACTGATTTACCGTACCTCTTTTAACTCTACAGTAACTCTTTTAACTCTAAAATAACATATATTTTTAATCACTATCTATGAGAAAGACTCAGAAAGTATCCCTTAGTCTCCTATTTAGAAGTACACTATTCCAAAAAATTCTTTTTATTTTTTTCCCTTGGAGGTTATACAGTTTATTCAGCAGAGATTTAAATTTAATTTCAAAAATGACCTCCCTAGCTAGGTGCAATGGCTCACACCTATAATCCCAGCACTTTGGGACATGAAGGCAAGAGGATTGTCTGAGCTCAGGGGTTCGAGACCAGCCGTGACAACTTGGCGAGACCTCATCTCTACAATAAATCAAAAAAATTAGGTGGGCATGGTAGTGCATGCCTAAGTCCCACTACTCAGGAGGCAGAGGCAGAGGATTGTCTGAGCCCAGCAGGTCAAGACTGAGGTGGCTGTGAGTGTGCCATTTTACTCCAGCCTGGGAGACAGAGTGAGACTTCAACTCAAAAAAATAAACAAATAACCCTCCTCACCCTCTACACTTTCCCACTGACAGTAACCCTTCCCAAGGGAATAAGAGTAAACAAAACATTTGACCCTAAAATCACCTTGCCAGATAACCCAATCAAATGGTCATCCTCCAGATTAAAAAAAAAAAATGTGGTACATACACACATTGGAATATTACGCAGCCATAAAGAAGGACAAAATTATGGACTTTATAGCAACTTGGATGGATTTAGAGTCTATCATACTTAGTGATCTATCACAGAAACAAAGAACTGAGTACCACATGTTCTCACTCATAAGTGGACCCTGAACATTTATCATAATACTACATGAAAGAGATTGGCAGTAGCGGATCACTGCCAGGGGAAGCGGGGGCACATAACATTAATAAACGTACGTGATCCCAAACCAGTCAAAGTGAAGACCGATGAGAGGCCCAAACTTCACCTGTATGCTGACCACTTATGTACCTAACCCTGAATTGTACTCCTCATCTTTAAAATTTAAAAATTAATTAATTCTTCAAACTAAGAGGAATGGTCAGCCTCTCCTGTCCTACCTGACTAATGCTGAACACTGAACTGGTACAAGGTGTGTTGAAAAGTACAAATGAGTCTGGGCTGAGTAAGTCCCATTTTGCAAGAGAATAAAGAGCTTGGAAGGCTAAGTATGACTCTCCAGTAGACAACACCCCAGAGACTGCAGTGGATAGCCAACTAATTTCTGTCTTTCCATTCTGTCAAACGGATCTTCTTGTCTGATTGTGAGCCAATCAGTTACCATGTTCATTACTTTAATTTTAGAATACCTTTAATATCAGGTTGCACAGACATAGTCTCAATATTGTTTTCAGGATTTTCTTGGTTATTCTCACTTGCTTTTTCTGTTCTTGCAGAATTGTAGGGTAATTTTGTCAAGTTTAATTTCCCATGGGTTTTAACTAGATTTGAACTCAAATCTATAAACTTATATTGAATCATTCAATTCAAGAACATGCTACATCTTTCTATTTATTCAGGTATTTTTATATACCTTTATAAAATTTAATAGTTCTCTTTCCAAAAGTCCCACACATTTCCCTGTAGGTTTTTTCCTAAGTAGTCTATACTGTTGCTGGTATAGCAAATGCAATCATTTTTAAATTTTTCCTTTTATTTAATTATACAGTAATTCATGAATAAAGAGTTATTACAAGACCTAACAGACAAGGAAAGACAAATTCTCTAGTCTTTCATCCTGCCAAGCCTCACTCCTCCCACCAAAGGGAGCATCTATAAAGTATTGGGCTCATATTCATAGAGACCATTTTTCATGTTCTTTGCATTTTGTTAAGTTTTTGGTTTTGTTACATTTTACATAAACGGGATTGTACTACATATTTTCTCTGCAAATTTTCATGTAGCAAGATTGTCTTAGAAGAGTCTCCATGACAGTAGATAAAGCTATACATATAGCTACACATTACATCATTATTAGAAATTGACAATGTATTTAATACATTTCCCTACTAATGAACATTTAAGTCATTTCAGGTAATTCCCAATGAAAGCACCACTTTACCAAACATCCTTACACATATATTTATGTACATATACGCCAATATTTTTGTAGGAGATTTCTAAAGATGGGATTTCTGGGTCAACATATGAACATTTTTTTAAAAATTAAAAACTGGCTGGGATTGGTGACTCAGCCTGTAATCCTAGCACTTTTGGAGGCCAAGGTGAGTGGATTGCCTCAGACTATGGGTTCTAGACCAGCCCGGGCAACTTGGAGAGACAGCAGCTCTAAAATAGATAGATAGAAAGAAGATAGATAGATAGATAGATAGATAGATAGATAGATAGATAGATAGATAGATAAATTAGCCAGGCGTGGTAGCGTATGCCTGTATTTCCGGCTGCTTGGAAGACTGAGGTGGAAGCATCCCTGGAGAGTAGCAGGTCGATGCTGGGGTGGCCGTGAGTGTGCCACTGCACTCCAGCCTGGGAGATAGTGTGAGACTCCAACTCGGAAAAAAAAAATGTTAAAAGCTACTATCAAATTGTCCTGAAAAAGAGGATTTACCACCTTGTACCAATATTATGAAAGGGTCCATTTTACCACACTCATTATATTTTACATTTTCACTCTTAATTTTTGGCAACTTGCCTAAATGTAAATAAATTTTAATTACTATTTCCCTGAAGACCTGAGAGAAATATTTATATTTGCATTGACATATCAATATCTTCCTCTATAACGTGTCTTTTCCTGGCCCCTCTATGACACGCCATGAATTTTCACCTTAATACTATGAATCTGCTTCAGGGGTTCCACTTTTATGATGACTATAAATCTCTTGTCTGTTATATATGCATCCCATGCTGCCATTTTCCTTATAACTTTGCAGTATCCCTCATCAAGCAAAAATTTCAAATTTGTATATAGTTAAATCTGATGTTTTCAAAATATATGCTTTATTAACATATTAAGTAACAAGATCTAGTAACTATTGTAATTTCAAAGTAGTTATGACCACAAACAATACTTCAAGATATCTGTAACAACTATAATGCAATATGGAACTATCTACGATTTCTATTGTTGACAAAGTCCAGGACCTGCTAATACTGCTGAAGTTGCTGCATTGCAATTAAAAGAAACACTAAATTTCAGACGAAGTTAATTGAAAATAAAGATGTAGCTGTTTTCCCATTCAAGTTTGCAAACTTCTTGCTCTAAAGTCATCTCTTTATTGAATCCTTTCCTAACCACTTTCTGGTAAAGTTAACTACTCTTCCTCTGTGATCCCAGAGCTGTCTACGCTTGCACTTACAGAATGCTCCATGCCAAGTGTTTTATTTTCCTTATCTCATGTCCCCCAAAAGACAGTAAGTTCCTGAAGGAGAAGACCAGGCTGAGATGAAGCTGAGGCAGCCAATGCCTTGCCTTGGAACACTGGTGTACAATGGGCCAGAGTGAAAACTTAGTGCTTAGCGAAAAAATGAAATTGTACTTAGAGAATACTCAATTGTTATTTCCAAAATCTGTCTATAGTCTCATCATGCTGGTGGCTCACATTTTATTATGGTGCTGAGTCTGCATTTCAAAAGATTAGATCAGCAATTCTCAACCTTTTTAAAATTATTGTCTCTCTAAAGAGCATTTTAAGGCAATTTTATTGATCTGGCCAATGTAATTTTAATATCACATATTACCGTATATCTGTTTATATAAAATGACCCTTTGGAAGGTCAAAAACTATTGTCATACTCTTTTTGTTTGTTTGTTTTTTTCCCTCACCTCAAATCAATTTTTTTTTTTTTTTTGAGTTGGAGTCCCACTCTGTCGCCCAGACTGGAGTGCAGTGGCCGCTCCCGGCCACCGCAGCCTCGACCTGCTGGGCTCAGGCAATCCTTCCGCCTCAGCCTTCCAAGTAGCTGGAACTACAGGCGCGCGCTACCACACCCGGCTGATTTTTTGATTTATTGTAGAGATGAGGTCTCGCTTGCCCAGGCGGGTCTCGAACCCACGGACTCAGGCAATCCACTCACCTCAGCCTCCCAAAGGCGCGGGATTACAGGCTGAGCCACCGAGCCCGGCTGTCAAATCAACTTTTTGCTCCCATTAAGAATTCATAGGCTAAATGAAATTCTATGAATGATTGAGAATGACTGTGTTCTATTTCAATGAGATATAAAAACATAAGCCATTCTCTATTTGTCGCACAGAAAAAGCTAGGTTTTACCCTTCTTATCCCTACAGACTAAGAAGTTATAAGGCCAAAGAACACAGTATGCAAGAGATACAAAGAAAGGCGTTTTTTAAAAAATCACAATTGGACCCCATTCTTGCCACATAACTCAGACTTTCTCAGTTTCACCAAATAATGTCTTTCACATGTTTATTATTCCACATGTCATTAGAAAAAATATGGGGTGCCTGGAGTTATAATGTGCAAAAGGCACCGACATATATCTCACCATTAAGTTGAGAGTTACTATGAAGTCTCTTTGAACTTTGCCAGCATTTTAGAAAAATGACTCAAACTTTTGTTGGCATGGGCAAAAATAAAGGGGGGTATCACAGCACTGACAGTCCTTTGATATTAGGGTATATTTTAAAGAAAAGGATGCTAAGTCTTTGTTGGAATCATGCACTAAAATAGAATGGAAAGTCTCATTGACTTAAAAGCTAAATGGAAATTGGTTTGACCATATTTTTAAACTTTAGCCAAAATTTCTTCAATATGATAATATAGTATGTTCAAAAGATTTCTGCATCAGCTGTAGCAACCTATTGAGTCTCTGAGCACCAACAAGACAAGACTCTGGATCAGACATGTTGGAAGCAAAAGAATTAGAGTTTATAATTAATTAAAGACAGTAGATAATTTCCTCTTTCCCTAACCTACTTAAATCAAATATGTGTAAAGTCCATTTTTAAAAACACACAATGTGCAAAATATATGCATAAAACAGAAGGAAATTGAAAATGGCAAAGCACTCTGTATTTGCAAATAGGATGATCCATAAAGGCGTTTCAGAAAAGTTCTTTCTTATTTTTATTTTGAAAGTTCCTGTTGTAGCAGAACATCTCTTCTCTAAATTAAGAAAAACTACATTATGACACTTATCAGAGTTAGCACAACTCAATTAATTTAAAAATATTTTTGTATTGAAGGAACCATATCATCCTTTACTAGACTGTCTTGTTTTTTATTTGAAAGCAAATGTTTATTTATAAATAATTTGTTTTATAAAAACATCAATTTATTTACTGATAAACATAAATACATACATATGACCAATAAGCTTGTGTGGGTGCAAGGGTTGGAGAGACAGGGGGGCATAGATTGGGGCCACAATAGATTGTGTCTGGGCAATATTCTGATGAGTTATGTTATTGGGAGGAACTGAGTCTTGTTTTGAATTATATCCTCCACACCTGGTAATCAATAACCACTGGGTAAATGAATGAGTAGATTTTATTTACTGCTAAAACAAAGTCTACTTTATATCCCCATCAAATGTACTACACTAATCCCCTACTCCAAACATTGTTTTATCCTCTTCAGCTGGGTGATCTCTCAGCCTTATTATCACTGGTTACAAAATTTGAGGTGCAGATATACAGACCCACTCACTCCCAGTCAGGCCACCACTTATCTTTCCTACCTCACAGCACCCTAAATGACCACCTAAATTATACCACTTAAATGACCAGTCCCAAGGTGGCTACAATTACCTGACCATCCATTTCCCCTGTGTGGCCTTCAGGACAGATCTTATCATCATTCCTCTATTCTATTGACCTCAGTTCCCATAATATCTCATAGCTGATTCCAACATGCCCTTTGTAAATCTCCTAAACCCTTCACTGAACTTTGGATAATTCAAGTCTGTCATCGGGAAAATCCCATGTTTTCACTCTCTTCTCTGAATGTCTCTTCACCTTTTTGGTATAACTGAAAACTGGTTGACGACCCCCATCCCTCCCCCAACCCCACCCCCATGTAGATACCAGGACATGGCTTACCTTGACACCTTCTTGAATAATAGCTGTTTCTTTCCCCACCCACACACATTCCTAGTGCCAGTGGGCTGGGAGTGAGGTACAAATACTCCTTGTTGCTTCCAAGCTAGTTTTCCTTCCTCCTTCTTAAAATCCATAGTTCCTAGCTGGGTGCGGTGGCTCATTCCTGTAATCCCAGAACCTTGGGAGGCAGAGGCAAGAGGATTACCTGAGTCCATGGTTCGAGACCAGCCTGGGTAACTTGGCAAGACCTCGTCTCTACAATAAATAAAATTAGCTAGGCATGGTGGTATGTGCCTGTAGTTCCAGCTACTTGGAAAGCTGAGGTGGAAGGATCACCTGAGTCAAGCAGGTCGAGGCTAAGATGGTCATGAGTGTGCCACTGCACTCCAGCCTGGGTAAGAGTGAGACTCCAACTCAAAAAAAAAAAAATCCACAGTTCCTTTGAGGCATATGTCATCAGGCGCACAAGCTACCTCTCCTTATTACGGTTATCCACTATATTCATAAATACTACTTTTCTTATTCTTAGAACATTTTGCTATGGTTCTCTGTTTTTCTCTTGGTCACTAGTCCCCTCATCTGCATAGATGATGCATCTAGAACCCTGGTGCCAAAGTCCACACTCTACTCATAGCCAAAGATCCTGGTGTCCTAGCCCATTCTCAGTCATGTACACCTCTGTCCTGTCATCATGAATGCCAACCACTGCACCATCTACAAACATCTCAACTTCAACTATCCCTTTATCTGACCACCACCTCCCCACCTCCCAGCCTACTCACTCCAGTATCCATTCCAACAACTGCCAACAACCACCACCTCCTCCTCATGCCCTCACTTCCTCCATTATTTGATTTCATGGTCCACTGTTAAAGTCATCTCCATACCAGATTTCTTAGCTCCATGGCTCCAACATTAGCTAAACCCAGGTCTTCACCTATTACAGATGTTCCCATAGACCAGTCTAGCTTGTATTCCTTGACATGAAATACCACAAACTTAAGTAAATATCAGAGTTGCCTGGAAGTCCAACATTTCTCTGCTGAGCAGGCATCCCCAATCTCATAGACATACTGCAGAACTTCTCTCTTGAATGGCCTCTTTCTTCCACCACATGCATGCTGCAGATGACTGTCAAACTTTGTTCCCTAAGAACATAAAAAGTAATAAAAGAAGAACTTCCATATTTTCTCACCTGGTAACCACCAGCCCCTGCACATATACTCACACATTCTGCCCCTTTCTTGTGGTAACAAGCAGATTGTTCCTCCTCTCTCTACTGGGGCTCTGGGTCCCATCCCATTTCCACCTGCTCCAGGACTCTGCTCCTGAAACTATTCCATGTCTTAGGCATCATCAATTGTCTCTTTCCTCAGGATCATTCCTTCTGCATACACACATGCTGTTCATTCTCAAAAAAGAAGAAAAATAATTTCCGATGAGACCACACTGCCCTCCAGTGACCTGACCCTCACCCTGTCCTTCTATACAGCAAAACATCTCAAATGAGTCATGGAGGGTGAGGAATCTCTTCTTCTCTTTATACCCCACTTCAATAAAAACGCTTGCTAGATGGCCATGAGTTGCTCACGGCTTGTGGCCAATTTTTAGCCCTCATCTTTATCCAGCTTTCATTTGACAGAATTGCTCACTTGCTCCCTCTTGAAACATTTCATTCTCTGTGTTTCCAATACTGTCCTGGTTTTCCGCCCCTTGCCCAGCTGCTCCCATTCAGTTCCCTTGCTCACTCCTATCACCAGATGGCCTGTCCTGGGCTCTGCTCATGGTCTTCTTCCCTATTTACTTTCAATACATTGGTGATGAGGTCTAGACTGATGGTTTTAAACAACACCTGCTGGCTGACGACCCTCAAATTCATAGCTCCAACTCCAGTCTCTTTCCTGAATTTCAGAAGTGTATATCCACGAGCTTCGTTGTGATTTCACTTGGATATTTTGTAGGTATCTCAAAACTAACATGCCCCAAATCAACTCCTGACTTCCTCCCCTAAACCTGCTCCCCCCAGATCCCATCATTTAGTGCCTGCACCTCCATTCACCCAATTACTCATGTCAAAGTTTTTAGAGAGAGCCTTTCTAACACTGCCCATATCCGACCCATTGGCCAATCCTGGCTTCCCTATAATCAGAGTATATTCTGAATCTGAATTCTTCTACCCACTTCCTCCTCCACTGTTACTGCCCTGGGCTGAGCCAGCACCATCTCTCCCCTGCAAAATTGCAACAGCCTCCTCAGGGCGCCCCTGCTTAGAATCATGCTCTATCACCCCTATCAGCCCTATCAAATGCCATCCCTCCACACAGTGTCAGGTGGTCCCTCTAAAAGGTTAGCCAGATCGTGTCATTTTGCTGGTCTCAAAAGCCTCCATTCACTCCCTTCCATCCTCAGAATAAAATGCAAAGTCCTTGCCTTGGCCTATAAGGAGGCCCTTGACCACATCTCTCCAAATTCACCTCTTCCACTCTCACTGCCCATTCCTCATTCAGCTCCAGCCACAATGACCTCCTCCAAGCTCCACAAACCCAGCAGGCAGGCTCCTAATGCAGGGTGTCTGCACTTGCTATCTCTTCTGCATAAATGAGTGGTCCCACACAGGTGGGCATGGCAGCTGGCACCTCACTTCACCCATGTCTTGAGTCAAATGTATCCTCTTCAGAGAGGTCTTTCCTGACTGCCTTACCTCAAAGAGTGATAGCTGTCACCCTGTCTTCTCATCCTGCTTTAATTCTATCCATAGCACTTGTCACTATACACTGCAATTAGTTATTTGTGACTTCTCTATTATCCTTCTCTCCCTCTACAATGTCTTCTTGATGGTAGAGACCCTGTCCCACTGTGCTATATCTGGGGATTGGAATAGAGTCTGGAACCTAGTAATGTCTCAATAAATAAATATTTGCTGAATGAATGAATGCATGAATCTCTCTTGTCTTCGTGCTCTGAGAAAACCAAGCCCAGGTGATCGGAAACTTTATTTCTCCAGTACATTTGGGATAGGAGGCAATTTCCCAAGTCACTTTTGCAAATTACCAAAGGAAACCATGTGTTTGCTTGTTTGTACTAATGTATAATTCACTTTTTTTCCTTCTACCAGAGCTCTCTAGGATAGCCTCAAATAACTGCGCATGTCCTCTTACACTGAATGTACAGGTCACCTGCCCTTCTGATTGAGCCTGCCCATGTCCCTTGAGTAGAGCAAAAACTGATGACAGAAGCCTCATTATAAGAATCCATTCATCTGTCCCTGAAAAAATGACTCCAAAACCTCTCAGGGCACAATCAGGAAAAGAGTTTCATTACTGAATTTATAAAAGATGAGAATAGTCCTTAGAGAACTTTTTTTTATAATTTCATCTACATTTTCCTGTCAGAAAGAACTCTTCACCTTCTCCCTTTCCAATAATGAGTCTGACTCTCCTATGTTAGATATGTGATGTCAGCTCTCAGTAAATCAATAAGATTTCTCAGGAAATAGATAAGATTTAAAAGTCTAATCCATAATAGCTTACATTAAAAATTTGAAGGTTAAAGAGGTTGTCTTTAAAGCTTTTATCGTGGCTTTGAAATGGAAATATTTTATGAATCAATACATCCCTGAGAGTCAAATGCTGAGCAACATACTTGGATTTCTATCAAAAGTTAATACACTAAAGTTATCACAGACCTGTAGTCAAGAGAAAGTCTTGCTTTACACACAGAGTGAGGAAGATAAGTACCAGAATCTGTTTTTGGAATTTTCACTGGTAGGCAGATTATATTCTTGAAGGAATTAACTCTAAATAAATAATGAAGATGGTTCTCACTTATACAGTGTGCTATTTAATTCCCAGACAACTTTAAGAGGTAGGCCCTATTGTCATCTCCACTTTACAGATGAGGAAACTGAGACAGAGAGAGGTTAAGTAACCTGCCCGAGATGATGTAAAAGAATAAAGGTTAGCCGGGCTCGGTGGCTCAGCCTGTAATCCCGTGCCTTTGGGAGGCTGAGGTGAGTGGATTGCCTGAGCCCGCAGGTTCGAGACCCGCCTGGGCAAGCAAGACCTCATCTCTACAATAAATCAAAAAATTAGCCGGGCG
>CAUYQG010160590.1:0-10922 GCA_963574415.1 Tarsius wallacei | reverse complement strand
GAACTCAGATCACTCTATGAAAAAGATACCTTGGAGCTCTCCAGCGTTTAGAGGTTCAGGAGAGGAAGAGAAGCCAGCAAAGCAGATGAGAAGCAACTGTAGCCAGTGAAGTGGGACGAGAATCAGATAAATGTTGTGACCCAGAAGCCAAGTGACAAAGGAGTGTCTTAAAAGAAGAGTGTGATCAACTGGGTCACATGCTGCTAAATGGTCAGGTGAGATGAGAACAGAGTTGACCACTGAATATGACAATGCCATGTTATCAGTGACACAGACAAGAGCTATTTCTGTGGGGTAGTGAGTATGAAAGTGCTTAGGAGTGGAGATGTAGAGACAGGTAGGCAAGGAATGGATTTAGACACTCCAGGAATTTTGCTGGACAGAGGAATGAAGAGAAGGAGCAGCAGCTCAAAAGGAGTTTGGTTTTTAAGAAGGGAGATGTTGTGTGTTTGTATGATGGTGGGGTTTCATCGGCCGAGAGGGGAAAACTGATGATGCAAGAGAGGGAGTGGAAATAGCTGAAGCCAATCTAAAATAGTTATGTCAAATTGGGCTCTTCATAAGCAGAAGCTGAAACAAAATTTGAGACACCAGATGTTTGTTAGGGGTCAAGACCTGTGAAAGGAAGGAGAAAAAAGCAAGATTCAGCAGAGGAAGAGGTCAAACTGCAAAGCTGGCTTGAGAGAGCCTCTGCCATCCCTGTGGGGAGCTCTGGAGAGAGTACTGCTCTTCAGCATCCCCTGAGTAGCTGAGCTTTCATACCTCCTAATTGCTCAGTCATTGCACGCAGGCAGCCCTAGGCAGGGTATGACCTTGGGTGAGGTGACACTACCTTGGCAGACCCTGAAGGAGCTGAGGGATGGAGGCTGCCTGCTGACCACAGGCTCTGCAGCTGGGAAGCAGATCCTTTCTTGAAGAGGCCTCTGGTTGGCACATCTCCATATCTGCCACAGAAGATGAGAGGAGTTGAGACCTAGTGTACATGTGGAAGAGTTGTCCCTAAATAGAAGAATGAACAGTTTCTACATGGTAACAGGAAAAAAGATGGAGGATATGGGTACAGACACAGGATGGGGGTTAGCAGATGTAGCGGAAGTTTCAGAAGTTCTTATTTTTTTAAGTGTGTCAGTGAAATCAAGAGCAAAATTACTGAGAGTGAGTGTGGGAGAGGAATGTTGGTGGTTTCAGGAGAAAGGAAATGTGAACTAGTCATGTAGGAAAATGGGAGATGGGTGGACAAGGGAATGTAGGAGTTGCCATGCATTAAGCCCACTGGGATTAGTAGCTGTAAAGTCAATGTGAGGTCACTCAACAATATTGTTGTTTTCCAGTCATATTCAGGTACCTGGGAGTAGATGCAAAGATGGCAAAGAAAAAATACATTTAACCAGGGTGTGATTTTGCCAGGTGAATAAGAAGGAGAGAATGGTGAGTTCACAATATGCACAGGACAATATAGTTAGTGATGGACCATAGCATCTGAGTTGAGTAAGGGGAAGGATAAGGACATGAGGGAAGATGACAAGGGTGAAACTTAGTGAAATGGGAGCAGGGCCAATAAGTAAGACCTTTATTTCTCTTTGTTACATTTATCACTACCAGAAATTTTTGTTTATTTATTATCTGTCTTCCCCCACTACAATGTAAACTACCTGAATCTGCAGGGACTTTGTCTTGTTCTTGTGCTGTATTCTTAGCACCAAAAGCAGTGCCTAACACATAGTTGGTGGTCAGTAAGTATTTCCTGAGTTAATGAATACGAGACAAAGTAAACTCTTATTTTATTTAATTAATTTATTTATTTATTTTTTAGTTGGAGTCTCATTCTGTCCCCCAGACCGGAGTGCAGTGGCCGCTCCGGCCACTGCAGCCTTGACCTGCTGGGCTCCGGTGATCCTTCCGCCTCAGCCTTCCAAGTAGCCGGAATTACAGGCACGCGCTACCACGCCTGGTTGATTTTCGATTTATTGTAGATATGAGGTCTCACCAAGTTACCCAGGCGGGTCTCGAACCCGCGGACTCAGGCAGTCCACTCACCTCAGCCTCCCAAAGCGCGGGATTACAGGCTGAGCCACTGAGCCCAGCTAACTCTTATTTTAAAGATCCAGAATAGTTTTTGATTCATGTGATGGCAGGCTTTACTAGTCAGGATAAAACAGGCTATTTCAATGACCCAGCAGCAAAGTTTATTTCTTGCTCTTATAAAGCTCCCTGTCAATTCAGGTACTCAAGGGCTTCCATTCATATGGTTTACTCTAGGCTACTTTAGTAGAGATTTACTATCTGAACACATCTTCACAGTTTACGTACTCCAAGAGCTTCTTTTTGTGAGGTTTACTCATTGCTCTAGGCTACTTTAATCTTACAGATCTACTATCTTAACGCAGGTCCTTCATGTTGATAGTGCTAGGGGAAGAGAACAGGAGAACTCATATCCACTGTACTTCTGTGATTTTGTTCATTGGCCATGCTAGATCAGTCATATAATCCCACCTAGCCACAAAGAACCTAGACAATATGGGGGCATGCAGGGAATACTTGGTGAGTATTGCTTTCTCTGCCACAAATGGGGCTAAAAATTGCCACCACATCTGGTACAATTGAGATGAAAAGGAGAGGTACCTGGAAATGTTTGTTTTGTTTTGGCAATTATTAAAACCCTGGGTCTCAGCTGGGCACCATGTTTCACTCCTATAATCCCAGTACTTTAAGAAGCTGAGGTAGGAGGGTCACTTGAAGCCAGGAGTTCCAAGACCATCTCTACAAAAAATAAAAAATTAGCTGGCAGGGTGGCTCATGCCTATAGTCCTAGCTACTCAGGAGGCTGAGGCAAGAGGATTGCTTGAGCCCAGAAGTCCAAGGTTTCAGAGAGCTATGATCACACAAGTGAACTCCAGCCTGGGAGATACAGTGAGACCCTGTCAGTCAATCAATCAATCGATCAATCAATCAATCAAATCCTGGTTCTTAGCATTTCTCTCCTTTTGCCTTTGATAAGTTTTTACATATACTACACACACATATCAATCTTTTGCATACACATACCTAGCTCTTGCATACACAGATCTGTCTTTCCCCGAATGCAAGCTTAGTGGGCAAAGACCCTGTGCATGCTTTTATAATTATCTTCACGTGCTTGGCATGGTACCTGATATATAGTAAATACTTTAGAAATATTTGTTTCATTTAAATGCACCCACTTTTGGTTCTTAAACAGTGGCATGAGTCTGTAATTTGAATGCTATTAAAAGACCATCCAGTAATATCTATTCAGTAAATTAACATGGCTTGAATAAGCCAATGACCAGATTCTTTTTTAAACCTGGTTATAAATATAAATATAAATAGGGTGACCCACTTGGGTCTTCTAAAAACAAGATATCATACTCTATTTTGGTAGAAAGAGTTAACCAAAGTATACACTTTAGTAATTTGAGATTGAGTTTGAAAATATCTGAATGCAGCAGTATCCATTTGGTTGATGATACACTGAATGCTTGACAACGGCCAGAGAAGACTGCTCAAGGTAAACAGTTGGAGAAAGTAAGGGATGTGGTGGTGAGACTTAGGAAACTTGGAGAACAAGGGATGAGTGGTTACCAAACTTTTCATCCTAGTGACTAATTTTGCTCTAAATTTACCAAGCATTATTGATAACACATTTAATTAATATATCATATCAACCATTTCATGAAATGAGACCAAAGAAATAGAGAAGCTTAGAACTTTGTATTATTTCCCTTATTTTTGTAAAATAAGGTCAACTCTGTAGAAGGGGGCTTTTCTGTTTATGGACTAAGATTCAGTGCTTAGGTTATAATTAGTGCCATTACTGTTGGCCAAATCATAAAATCAGAGTCAGAAAAATGTTTTCCATTACAAGTTGGCTAGATATCAATATTCTTTTTTTTTTTTGTTTTTGAGTTGGAGTCTCACTCTGTCATCCAGACTGGAGTGCAGTGGCCGCTCTCGGCCACCGCAGCCTCGACCCCCTGGGCTCCGGCGATCCTTCTGCCTCAGCCTTCCAAGTAGCTGGAACTACAGGCATGCACTACCACGCCCGGCTAATTTTTTTTTTTTATTTATTGTAGGTCTCGCCAAGTTGCCCAGGCGGGTCTCGAACCCGCAGGCTCAGGCAATCCACTCACCTCAGCCTCCCAAAGGCGCGGGATTACAGGCTGAGCCACCGAGCCCGGCGATATCAATATTCTTATAAGACTGTCCAGAAGGGTTGTTATCTTAGAAGATAGATATGTATAATTCCATAATATTCCTATGTCTTACTTTTTAATCTAGGCTTTTATAAATACAACGTTTCTTGTTATAATTTATTCTTCATTTAAGGGAACTACAGGAGGTTTCATTAGGTGCCTGTCCCACAGTCAGCTTGGGCTTAAAAAATTAAATTTAGAATAAATGGATGTTTTCAAATTAGGAAAAGCAAACATTTTTTAAAAGGTGGTACTTTCTCCTAATAATATTTTTTTAAAATCCATTTTTTGTGTCTGTCTCCTATTCACATCTCAGTATAATGCAGTGGTTTTCAAGTGAGGTGGAGGCACTGGGGACATTTGATAATGTCTGGAGACATTTTTGGTTGTTAAAACTGAGAGGAGGAGCTTTAGTGATTAGAGGCCAGAGATACTGCTTAACATCCTACAAAACACAGGACAGCCTCACAGCAAAGAATTATCTGGTTCAAAATGCCAAAAGCGCTGAAGTTGAGAAACTCTAATGTAATGCAATGTAATTTATTTTCCTACCATGACACTAAAACTGCTCTTGAGAGAGGAACAATGACCTCTAAATAGTTAAGTTGAAAGGCATGTTTTAGTCAGGCATGGTGGCTCATGCTTGTAATTCTAGCACTTTGGGAGGCGGAGGTTTGAGGATTGCCTGAGCCCAAGGGTTTGAGACCAGCCTGGACAACTTGGCAAGACTCATCTCTACAATAAATAAATAGATAAATAAATAAACAAACAAGTCAGCCAAGCATGGAGGTGCCTACCTGTGGTTCCAGCTAATTGGAAGACTGAGGCGGAAGGATCATCTGAGTCCAGCAGGTCGAGGCTGTGGTGGCCATGAGTGACCACTGCACTCCAGCCTGGGTGACAGAGTGAGACTCCTACTCAAAGAAAAGAAAAGAAAGGAAAGGAAAAGAAAAACTTCTTCTGAATAGTCCCACACTATGTTTATACTGTTTATCATCCTCTTCTTTCAAAAACTTTTTCTCTTGACTTGCATGATATCATTTTCTCTTGGTTCTCTTCCTTTGCTAGGAAGTGGCCTTTCAAATGTCGGTGTTCTCAGGGACTTACCATAGGCTCTTAGGTCTTTCCTTATACCTGATTTTCCTATGTGATCTCATCCATACCCGTGAGATCAATGACCTGTAGATGAATAAAGTCCAAATAAATATATGTAGCAACTTACTTTCACCTTGAATATCATACTAATATTGGAACTTTTCATTTAATATTCTCATCAAAATCTGAAATTCAACATATTAAAGACTAAACTCATTCTCTTCTCTAGCAAATATCCTCTCTTTACTGATTCATTTAATCCCTTTGTGCCTGGTTGCATAAGCTTGAATATTTGAAGTCATCTGTGAAGCCTCTTTTCAACTGCCCTTATCAAGTACTCCAGATTCTAAACTTCTAAATCTCTCTCATGTCTATTCCCTTTCCATTTATGCCATATCAGTTCTCAATTAAACTGTTAGAATAGTCTCCTTACTGGTATCTCTCTCTGAAGCCTCATTCTTTCCCTTACTTACTGAAAAACTAGTCTACCAAACAAGAACTGCAAATCCTATAGACTAGCTAGTGTGCTTGTCTGGCAAACACAGATCAAGCTACTAAGACTCAAAAACGTCACCTTTTTTTTGCTTATTTTTTCAATCTTCCTCACCTAAACCATTGTCTTACTGATGAAGTATATCTCTTGTTCCTGAAGTTGAGACTCCTTCCCCTCCCCTAAATTGTGCTCCCTAAATACTTTGTTCATATCTTTATTTATGGTACTTATGAAATTATATTATAATTATTTATTCACATGCCTGCCTTTATAGTAAACATCTTCTGAGTTTTCTTTCTGGTCTACCTTTTGTGAAGAGTTGCCCTTCCTCTCCTCAAATATATTTCCATTCTAATCTCCGGTCCTATAGCCACCCAACCATAGAATTAGATGAAGAACTCATGTAGGCATATTTTTACATTATGACTCTGATCTGAGTAAGACCAATTAGTCCCCTCTCTGGGAATTTGGAATTGAGAGAAGGATTGATTCCACTTGGTGACTGGATCTGCAACATATAAAGTTAGAAATTGTAGAGACATGTTTTCTGCCATGTGAACTGGAGAAGCCCTCAACTACAGAGAGACAGAGAAGAATGAAGATGGAAGAGGATTAGATAAGGTAATATGATGGTTAATTTTATGTGTCAATTTGACTGGGCCATGAGATGCCCAGGTATCTGGTTAAACATTTTTTCCGGGTGCATCTGTGAGGGTGTTTCTGGAACACATTAGTATTTGAATTAGTAGACTGAGTAAAGCAGATGGTCCTTCCTAATGTGGATGGGCCTCATCCAATCCATTGAGGGCCTGAATAGAACTGGAATTTATATCATCAGCTCTCTGACTCTCATGGCTTTAAACCACACCCAGCTTTCTGAGACTTCAGCTTGCAGATGGCAGATTGTGGAACTTCTCAGCCTTCATAATCACATGAGCTAATATCTTATAATAAATCTCTCTCTCTCTCTCTCTTTCTCTCTCTCTCTGTATGTGTATATGACTCAATTCCCAGGGGCTTCCATAGCTGTCTAGATGTGTTTGTATATATATGTATACAAATACACAGAGGGTGCCAAAAATGTATACACATTTTAAGAAAGGAAAAAACTATTAAAATTGTAATACTCAATATATACCGATAACGAAAGATAAATACAAGTCACATTTGACTTCTGCAATTACAAGAGGTGCTCAAAGTGGTTATCTTCAGTGTCCAGACACTTCTGATTATGGCAAACTACTGCAGAACTTGTTGCTGTGTGAGGCCTCCTGGATCTTCCCTTATGCACCTCACATACAGTACAATGCTTTTCAAACTTATCACAGATGCATGCAATTATTAGGTGTGTTGGAGGTTCTGTTGCAAACTCACACCTCCATTGTCATTGTACTTCCACAACATTCTCAAATTTCAAATACCACTTCAAAATGGTCTTGTGTTCTTTGAGTGACAACTGTGCTCCTGCCATTTTCTTTGACTGTCCTGCCTGTCACATGGTGACACTAGCATTCATTTAATTAACACCATCATTTGAGCGAATGTCATACTATACATTGCTACTGTAATTCAATTCAACTTTGAAAAATAATACATAGATGACATCTCTAAAAATGTGTATACGTTTTTTGGCACCCTTGGTATATATGTGTGTATATGTGTATACATACATAAATATACACACATAGGTTATATATATTCACACACTCTTATATTATTAGTCTTGTTTCTCTGGTGAACGCTGCCTAGCACAGAGAAGAACAAGAATTCCTAATTGTATCCAATTCCCAGTTTCAGATGGTTGAGGAGGCCTGTGTATACCCATGCCTTTGGCCAGGTGATAACCCTGTTGTTACTGTTAAGCAATTCTGAAGAGGAGAAGCAAAGTTACAATAAAAAGAGGAGAGAAGAATAGAAATGAAAAAATATGTAGGAAAATTGAGTAGAACCAAATTGAGCTAAGAGACCAAAGATAGTAAATTATCTGGGAAAAAACAATTATGAATTGAGTGATCTAGCAGTAAAATGTTTGGCCGGCCTTCTCTAACTCTGCTCTCCTAAGGCCAACCAGCCTTTCTCACTTCCTTTCACCTCTGCCCATTTGCTCAGAGTCAGGTGGGAGGATCCAGCAGGAGAGACCTGGTACCTCCTAGCACCCTACCCCTGGCACTCCTGCCTTCCATTAGGTTGTCTGAGTATAGCCCAGCATGGTTACAGTGAGGTGACTCAGTTCTCAGGGGCTTCCATATCTGTCTAGATGTCAGTGAATTTAGACAGTACGGTCTAGAACAAATAGCATGGACCTTGTTTTTAACATTTTTAAAAAATAAAAAATGTTTTTAAGGTTAATCAAGGAGAATGAACAGAGAATGAAGGGAGTGGAGAACAAACAGAGAAATCTGTAACTTGTGATCAATGAGTTGTAAACACCACTTCACTCAGATAGGTCTGGCATGAACTTTGATTTTCGACAGATGTGTTCAAATTGAGGATGGTCATAAAATGATTAGATGGGCAGAGTAAGGGATAACAGAAATAAAATAACTCTCTCAAGAGGAGAGGGAACGGGGTAAGAACATACTGGTTTGCTGTTACAAAGTAAGACATTGGGAATGACTGTCAAAGTGGCCCATGTGTGTCAAATTTCCCTTTAATTTATGCCACTATTCAGTTACAAATTAACATTCTTTTTATCCTTGAACTGTATGAGATAAAGTGGATGTATTAATATTTAGAGGAAAAGCGATTCTCTCTCTGTCTCTCATTTTTATTGACTTCTATTATTCCTCAGTTGTTTATCAGCACTGACCCTCCTCCCTCCTCACCTCCCTTTCAGGAAAGCTTGTCTCTTAGGAGCTTGCTGTGGAACTGAATTTAGATTCCATAAAGGCATGAGGACCTCTATGTTGGTACTCACTTATTAAGTGTCCTTCTTTGAGCTCTTCCTCCTGATTTGTCCTCTTTACTCTCATCGCTGTCCCCCATCCTCATTAATTCTCTGCCTGCAGCAAGTGTTCTTTCTCAAACAAAAATCTGATCTCATTATTACTTTGTCGATAACATTTCAATGCCTCCCTATCATATGTGAAATAAAGTGAAATTTTATTTTATTTTTGAGACAGGATTTTGCTCTATCATCCAGGCTGGAGTGCAGTGGTGCAATCATAGCTCACTGCAGCCTCAAACTCCTGGGCTCAAGTGATCCTCCCACCTCAGCCTCCTGAGCAGATGGGACTACAGGCACACATCACCATATCCAGCTAATTTTCTATTTTTATTTTTTTAGTTAAGGTCTCACTCTGTTGCCCAGACTGGAGTGCAGTGGCAAAATCATAGCTCACTGCAGCCTCAAACTCCTGAGCTTAAGTGAGCCTCCAGCCTCAGCCTCCTGAGTAGCTGGCTTTACAGGCACACACCACCATGCCCAGCTAATTTTTTGTAGAAACGAGGTCTTGCTATGTTGCCTAGGCTGGTCTTAAACTCCTGGGATCAAGAGATCCTTCTGCCTTGGCTTCCCAAAGTGCTAGAATTACAGATGTGAGCCACCACACAGGGCCAGCTAATTCTTAAAATATTTTTGTAAGCCGGGCTCGGTGGCTCAGCCTGTAATCCCACTTTGGGAGGCTGAGGTGAGTGGATTGCCTGAGCCCACGGGTTTGAGATCCACCTGGGCAACTTGGCGAGACCTCATCTCTACAATAAATAAAAAAATTAGCCGGGCGTGGTTGCGTGCGCCTGTAGTTCCAGCTACTTGGAAGGCTGAGTGGCAGGATCCCCGGAGCCCAGCAGGTCGAGGCTGCGGTGGCCGGGAGTGGCCACTGCCCTCCAGTCTGGGCGATGGAGTGAGACTCCAACTCAAAAAAAAAAAATTTTTTTTGTAGAGATGGGATGTCACTGTGTTGCCCAGGTTGGTCTCAAACTCCTGGCCTCAAGCAATCCTCCCATCTTGGTTTCTCAAAGTGTTAGGCCTCCAGACATGCACCACCTTGCCTGGCCTCAAGTGTAATTTCAAAAACATGGCCTGGAAGACCCTGCATGATCTGGTCTTTTACCCCTTCAGCCTTGTCTTTCCATTCTTCCTCCCAGTCACCCTCACTCCCACCCCTAAGAAAGGGTCCTCCAACAATAGTGAATTGCCATGTTCTTCCTCATCTTTGGCTTTTTCTCCATGTTTCCCCCCATTGGAAAACTCTTTCTTCTCCTACCCTCCAGCTCTGGGCCAAATTATACTCACTCTCCAGTTCTCATGTATACAGCTTCCTATGTGTGCCATCCTCCATCCGAGTATCTACTTTTAACAGTCGATTTCCTTGTCTACTTGCTACCCTCTCCCACCATAATCAGCTTGATGAAGCCAGGGACGTGGTCTTTCTCTTAGCTCTCCCATCCCCGGCACCCAGCAGTGTTTCGTCAACACTCAATACATACTGGCAGGATGAATATAATGCCAGCGTCTTCTTTGTGCTGACCCTCCTCTCCCCTCACCTCTTCTTAGTTCAGTTAAGCTGGTCCTTTCAGTTGCAATAACTTGTAGGTGCGTTTATCTTCCAATATCTACCTCCTACCCAGGAGAGAAAACTGCCAGTTTTAGTAAGGTTTTTTTTTTTCAGCTCTCCGATTAGAAATTTGTTTGATAAATTTAGAAAAGATAATGGTTTAATACAGAGTCTCTTTAATAGGTATTTGTATTTTTCAGGACAAATAAACTGACTGAGAAATTAATTCCTAGTAATCGTTAAATTATAACATGACTGGTCGTGTGTGGTGGCTCATGCCTGTAATTCCAGCACTTTGAGAGGATGAGGCAGGTGGATTGCTTGAGCCCAGGATTTCAAAATCAGCTTAGACAGTATAGTGAGATGGTGTCTCCACAAAAAAAGATTTAAAAAGCTAGCTGGGTGTAATGGCACAGGCCTGTAATCTCAACTACTCAGTAGGTTGAGTCAGGAGGATCCCTCTGAGCCTTGGAGGTCAAGGCTGCGGTGAGCTGTGATTGTACCACTGCACTTCAGTCTAGGTAATAGAATGAGACCTCAACTCAAGACAAAAAAAGAAAGAAAGAAGCTGGGTGAGGCTATTTCTCTACACTTACTCCATTAATATCCTTTATAATAAAGAATGTG
>CAUYQG010160587.1:0-26203 GCA_963574415.1 Tarsius wallacei | reverse complement strand
AGACCTCATCTCTACAATAAATCAAAAGTTAGCCAGGCGTGGTAGTGTGCGCCTGTAGTTCCAGCTACTTGGAAGGCTGAGGCGGAAGGATCGCCAGAGCCCAGCAGGTCGAGGCTGCGGTGGCCGGGAGCGTGCCACTGCACTCCAGTCTGGGTGACAGAGTGAGACTCCAACTCAAAAAAAAAAAAAAAAAAAAAGCTGGATCAAATAAAGTATCTGAAAGATAGGCAGGAGGTATGTTGTGAAAATATGTATACATGATTGGTTACTTTAAAAGTTTAATTTTATGGAATCTTTACCCTTCCTTTTAATGTCAACATGCTTGGGACTGGAGATAGGTGGGTTTGGCAGTCACTCTAAGGAGGAGATTTTAACTCGACTTTCACAGATTTGAACTTGGCTTCAACATGGAAATAGGAAAGGGTTCAGCAGCTGTAGTGTGACTTCGGTTGCTTTAAGATGTTGTCTCCTCACCCTGTAACTGTCTCATGGGTTTCCTGGAAGACTCAGCACTGAGCCTGTGTGACTCTTGAATTGGGTCTTCTGAGGCTGAGGGGTGAGAGCTTGGGAGTGATGGCTTCTTCCTGAGTTCTGGGTAGGGACTCAAGATTTCTCTGTAAAGTTGTGACTACAGCGGTTTCCCAGCCGCCTGCATTTCCACCCATAGATGTCTTGCCAGTAGCCATTCTAAGGCCTTAGGGTATGATGATTATTTTCCAGATTTTTTGTTATTTTAAAAGAAGCCAAATCTCTTCCAATTCAGGTTAAATATCTTTTTCATCTTTTATATGTGTCTCTCTGGCTGGAAAGAGCATTGTTATTTTTATTGCAATGCTTTATGAAAAATAAGAGTCTCTTTAATGCCAATTTAATATTGGACTAATTTTGTAGGTCGCCCTGGAAAGCAGACATCTGACAGGGTGTTCCTCTGTGCAGGGAAAGCTCGACTCTGCACTAAGGTTGGCCGCCAACCTGGGAAGCCCCAAGGACAGAACAAACTGTAATTCCCAAAACTGTGTGGTTCTGGCGATCAAAACACTCATATGAATAGAGGCATCTCTTAAAATAGTGCTGTTGGTGTCCATAAATTAAATGATGCTGATTGATTACATGAGAAATGGAAATAAGAAGCCTGAATTGAATAATTTTAACATGTTTTTCACTCTGTGCAGTTTCATCTTGCCTAGATATATGGTACAATCCATTTAAGTCTTTACAGAAGCAGATAAACTACCATAAATCACCTTAAAGCCATCCCTTTATTTTTTCAATACACCCTGATTATTTTAACATATTTATTCTTTTCACTTAAATCCCATCAACATGCATAATTCTATACCAAGTTTTGTCAAAGATTCATTGCTTGACTTTTGCAAGAGATAGAATGTTCAACTGAGATAGTTATGATAATATGGGGGAAAATGATTTAAAAACCAGTATCATTGGGCTGTATGTTATAAAAAAAGAAGCAAAGCAAAACTTCTGTAGAATCTGCAAGCATATGATATACTGCATTTTAGGGATCATGGATAAAGTATAATATATATATATATATTTTTTTTTTAGACAGGGTCTTGCTCTGTTACCCAGGCTGGAGTACAGTGGCATGATCATAGCTCACTGTGGCCTCAGCCTCAACCTCCTGGGCTCAAGTCATTTTCTCACCTCAACTTACTGTGTACCTGGGCGTGTAGGTGCATGTTACCATGCTTAGCTAATTTGTTAATTTTTTTGTAGAGATGAGGTTTCACTATATTGCCCAGGTGACCTCAAGCAATCCTCCCACCTCAGCCTCCCAGAGTACTGGGATTACAGGTGTGAGCCGCTGCACCCAGCTTAGCCTGGATTTTTTTTTCCCCTGAGACTTATTATGAATGGGTAATGCAAATGTTATTAATGCCAAATATCCTTTTGTGACCTGTGATAAAGTAATAGGAACTTACATTTATTGAACATATTCTGTGTTCCAGATTATACGCATCCTGCTTAGTCTACATTATGTCTTTGGATTTCCAGAACAGCCCATGGGGGTAGGTGCTGTGTTGCCTTTTCTTCCAGATGAGGAACCTGAGAGCCCAAACCACACAGGCAGGGAAGGGCGGAGTTCGAATGTGGATGAGCCACGTGAATTCTGAACCCCTGTGCTCAAACATGTTGTACTGCCTCTAACTATTTATTAAATGGAAGTTCTTCTAGCAGAGAAAATTGTTTCATCCTCACTTTGTTTCAGTGACAGGTGGGGAAAGAAAGGCTAATAAGCATTTTCTTTCCATTTGGGGTGAGCGGTGGAAGATCGTGATTCTCCTTTACAAATGCATTTTGCTTTCAGAAGCCACATAAATCATTTTGAAAGAACAGATAAATTAGTTTACAGATGTGAAGTTCAGTTCAAATAAGCCAGCCTAGGTTATAGAAGCTTCGTAGCCATGATTAAATAAATTGAAAATTAAGCGAACTGCATTATTTATTATCATAGATTAGGAAGCTAAATAATAAACATGACCAAGGGAAAATAAAAATAAGACTCTTGAGCTATATAGTTGAACTGAATTCTTCATAGAGAATTAGCTTACATGAATAAACCCTTTAAAAATTTTTCTTTAATTTGTAATTGACAAAAGTTGTGTATATGTATTTATGACATACGTGTTTTGACACAGGGTACTTTGTGACTTGGCTAAATCAAGCTATTTAATACATGAAGTATTTCACATACTTGTAATTTTTTTTTTTTTTTTTTTGAGTTGGAGTTTTACTCTGTCGCCCAGGCTGGAGTGAGGTGGCACACTCACGGCCACCCCAGTGTCGACCTCTGGGCTCCGGCGATCCTTCCGCCTCAGCCTTCCAACTAACTAGAACTACAGGCGTGCACTACCACACCCGTCTAACTTTTTATTTGTTGTAGAGACGAGGTCTTGCCAAGCTGCCCAGGCTGCCCTCGAACTTGTGGGCTTAGGCAATCCACTCGCCTTGGCCTCCCAAAGTGCTGGGATTACAAGCTGAGCCACTGAACCCGGCTGTAATTTTTTTTGTTATGAGAACACTTTAAATCTACTCTCCTAGCAATTTTCACAGATGCAATATTTTGTTAGTGACTATACTCACCATTATGTACAATAGATCTCTTGAACTTACTTATTCCTCCTAACTGAAATTTTGTGTCCTTTGACCAATGTCTTCCCAATCTCTCCACCTCCCTGGTAACCATTCTATTCACTACATCTCTGAGTTCCACTTTTTTATTTTTTATTTTTTTGAGTCAGAGTCTCACTCTGTCGCCCAGGCTGGAATGCAGTGGAACGCTCACAACCACCACAGCCTCGACCTGCTGGGATCAGACGATCCTATTTATTATAGAGACGAGTTCTCACCAAGTTGCCCTGGCTGGTCTTGAACCCCTGGGCTCTGGCAATCCTCTCTCCTCGGCCTCCCTAAATGCTGGGATTCCAGGCGTGAGCCACCATACCCAGCTCAGTTTTTTTAGATTCCACATATAAATGAGACCATGAGGTATTTGTCTTTCTGTACCTGGCTTATTTCACTTAACATAATGTCTACGGTTTTATCCATCTTGTCACAAATGCAATCTCACGTGAGGCATTTAACAGTCTACTGCCTTTTTGGGAGGAAGGACAGCCATGTACTATCATCTCCCTTTGCTGGGTGAAAATCTAACTTTCAGGATCACTCTCTCGGTAAGTGGCAAAGCAACAGCTTCAACTTTGATCTTTTCACTCAAAATTTAGGCTTTAATTTATTCCATCACTTGCTTTCTCAAAGCATTGACCTTTCCTCTGCTTTGAGAGGTTCAGTATGCATTCAACTGAAAAAGCAAGCCCTGCAAATCTGGAAAGTTTATAAGCAAATGACCTCTTCGGATGGTGTTAACTGTTTGTGTCAAGGCAAATTTGGGATATTGGAATCCTGAGGGCAATTGCTCTTGACTTTATTTATTTCTCAAGTATTATTTGTCAATGCCTTGCTCTTCAATCACGTTTTTCCTATTAAAATAGGTTGATCTTTTATCTCTGATGAGACCTAAGGGAGATTTTATGACACCAGAGTCTCAATTTGGGAACAATAAGAGATGAGTGGAGGCTCACAGTGCCTTTTGTAGAAGAAGCTGCACCCTTTGTTATCAAATTGAGCCTCTTCCTGACTGTAAAGTGACCAAGCACATGTCCCTGGCTAGGGAAATAAAAGCAAAACAAAAATACCAAAAATTAAAATCCAGAAGAGTAATACATTTTCCATTGTATACTAAGTTCCAAAGAAAACACACACACACACACATACACACACACACAGTGTATGGAAGGGACACTTCAAATTAATATAAGAACGGAAGACATAAAATTGGTCATCAAACCAATTGCCGAGGAGAGCGGCAAATGAGCTTGGGTGTCTCTGAAGATAACGCAGTCCGTTCATTTTTCCTCGGTAGCTAATTTAACGCCCTGTTTTACAGCTCACATTAGCTTCAGCAATATTAGCTGAAGTCGACATTTCCCACAGAAAGGTCGTCCTTAGTGATGATCATTGGCTGCTGCATAAAACAAACAACATCGCGTGTGCACACACTCACGTGCACACACACACAGAGATGATTTTTAACTGATGATACAGCGAATTGTTTCTTGCTCACCACCTTGTCAGCACCTTGATGCATGTCCATCCCTGGTCACCACCGGGGTGGCCTGCCTCTAACGACTCCAATTAGGCTCTACCATAGCTGTTGCTGAGGTTTGGTTTATTTTTTTTCCCCACTACAAACTATTCTTTACAGAAGAATGTTAATTAGTAACTGATAGATATAAAGATTGCCAGAGACAGCCCATTAATTCCATTTACTTTAATAGGACTTAGAACTTAGCTTGCAGTACAGCTGTATTCAGACTGGATTATAAATGTAATTTTTTGCATCATTAACTTCCCTGATTAATCTTAGACAGCAAATGCATAATTATCAGGGGAAAAAGCCACCCAGCGTTTGCAGCAAGGAGTCCAGCTTTAAAAGTTGTCCTTTCGCTGCCTTCCCGTTAATGTCAAGTGAATAGCGCCGGGTTTTAGAAGGAAACAATTACTTCCCATTGCTCAATGATTAACCAGGTATTTACTGCTTCCAGAAATAAATAATGGTGTGTGTGTGTGTGTGTGTGTGTGTGTGTAGCACGCAAACCCACAGGCACACAATCTTGCTTACCTAGAGTGTGTGATTTGTGATGAGTTCACATACAATGGATTTTCATAGTCATCACACAGTATTAGTGGTTCACGTATGTAGCTTTCGAGTGTTGGGCTCCGAATCCCTTGTCAGTTCTGCCTCTTGATCCCGTCATGGAAAATGTATCTTCCTGAGACATTTTGAGGGTGAAGTGTACCGGCAAGCTTTGTACCCTGTTCCCCATGTCCTGTGGGATGTGTGACTCACAGTTTAGCATATCAGGCAAAACTGAAATGTGGACTCAACTAGACAAAGGCAGTCACATGAGAAAGCCACTGGGCTGAGGTTAACACACTTGGGTTGCTATTCAGTGCTAATGGATGTTAATAGGACGGGCCCGGGTGCCAAAAGACAAATGCCCTGGCCTGGGTAGCAAGAATCCCAGGCTTCATAGGAGACTAATCAATAGCTTGTTAGTATACAGCGGCACTTTTTAGTGTAAAGCTTCCTGCTAAAAAGAAGAAAACAGTCTCATTCCAATCTTGTGTCCATTCTCTGAAAAGAGCCACTAAGAGGGGACATATAGGAGGTAGGTCAGAGGGGGAGGTTTGAAAAATTGCAAAAAGAGAACGCTACTGTAATGAGCTATGATGATTCATTGGAATAACTGTCAGTCCCATCTCAGTCGTCCTTCCTCTGTTTTGGACACAAGTGGTGGGAGACCCAGTTCTGGACCTTTTTGCTCTCCATTGTAGATACAAAATAGCCAGAGACCTCTGGCTACTTTTGCTTTCTTTCCTTCCTTCCTTCCTTCCTTCTTTCCTTCCTTCCTTCTTTCCTTCCTTCCTTCCTTCCAGTTGGAGTCTCACTCTTGTCACCCAGGCTGAAGCGCAGTGGCACGCTCATGGCCATCGCAACCTCGACCTGCTGGCGATCCTTCCGCCTCAGCCTTCCAAGTAGCTGGAACTACAGATGCAGGCCACCATGCCCGGCTAGTTTTTGTGATTGATTGTAGAGATGAGGTCTCACCATGTTGCCCAGGCTGGTCTCGAGCACCCGGGCTCGGGCAATTCTCTCGCCTCGGCCTCCCAAAGTGCTGGGATTACAGGCTGAACCACCGCACCTGGCCTGCTTTTGTTTTCAAATGTAAGCTTCCCCATGTTATATTGCTGATGTACTCTGAGTTACTTTCCAAAATAACTTTCCCTCACACTAAAATGTGTGCAAATGTTTTGCTGCCAGGCCCTTGGATATTTACAATGCCAATTCCAATAGGCTTTTAGTCCAGTGGCTCACAGCTGTGAGTTCTGTTTGTCAATATTCATTGAAGAGAGATGCCTGGTCAGGACCCAGAACAGAGGGCCATGTCAGTACACAAAAGAGCCCCTCCTTCTCTCTCAGGTACCATGTGGACAAATTGCCAGGGATTACAGTCACTAGAGTTCCAGAAATCTCTTTATCTGATGCAGTTGCCTGAACCTCCTCAGCAGTTAGGTCTAGAATACAGTGGGGTGTTCCCCATCACTGGTCCTTTGGCAGGTGAAGGTTAGGAATATAAAAAGCTACTGCAGATATGCTTTGTTGCTATTTCCCAGACAAAGACTTGCTCTTTTGGAGAATTCTTTAGTGGAGTAGCATCTCTCTTTTACATCATTGTGTTAAACAGGAGAGTAATGTGATCAGATCTGTGTATTATCAATGACATTTTGGCTGTATAAATGGCGTGTGAATTTAGAAAGGAAGGACTCCCGGCTGGTCTTGAATTTGCGTACCCTACTATTTACATGCATAGATACCTACACCCACTTAAAGGATGAAGAAAGATAGGTCTAAACTTCAAGTCTTTCTTTACTGTTGGTGAATAGGTTTGTCCTGCCCACACAAACCAAGCCAGTCCACTGTGGCGATGGGTTTTTGTAAAAGGAAGATTTTATTCAGAAGACTGTCATGCGGGGACATGAAAGAACAAATCTCAACTCCACCCCTCTGAAAACAGGGCTTGGGTGTACTTATGGGACAGAAGGTGGGGTGATCTAAAGTGTGGCAAAAGGTTATTGGTGGGTAGAAAGGGTGATCCGGGTTTCTGCACAAGTGTAACCTAGCTACATGGCTCATCGTAGGACTCGTGTGGAAATCGGTGGTGTCAGCATGAGCTGAGGTGGAGTTTTTGGCCCTCCGATGTCAAAGGTCACTCTCTGGACATCTTTGCAGGCCCAGTTAGAGGGTCAGTAGTCTCAACTGGCTTGAACCAGTTAAGGGCTGCCTTCTAGTTCCTGAAAAACAAGTTTAAGCCCTTGTCACTATAGTGACCCACTGTCAAAGATGTTATCCATTAAAAAAAAACTAGTGGGAGTTTTAAGATCAACTAGAAGTGATTCACTACTATATTGCTTTGGGTTGGGTAGACGTTTGTTCTTTGACCGGTAGACTTTTTCCTTATTTAGATTCCCATCCTTGTCGGTGTTTCCCAATTTATTTAAAGGACCTAAAATATATTGATTTCTGTGATCTTGTTTTTTAAAAAATATGTTTGTGACTCATTGGCTATGCAATCACTGGGATAGAAAGATGATTCAGACATGGCTTGTTTAATGCCGTTCATTCTGAATGGTGTGCTGTGTGAATTTTCTAAGATATCTGTACCAAATCAGCACACAGAATGGTAAAATCTTCTTCTGTCATAGTTTTGGAATCCAGAAGTCCAAAATCAGGAATCGAAAGGTTAGTCTTTTCTGAAGGCTTTGGGGAAGAGCCCTTCTTTGCCTCTTCTGACTTCTGCTGGCACCGAGAAATCCTTGGCATTTCTTCACTCATAGTCATACTCCTCCTGTAACCCCATCTTCCATGGCCTTCTCCTCTGTGTGTCTGCATTTGAAATCCACCTCTATCTTATGTGTGTTTGTGATGGCATTTAAGGCTCACCAGAATAACCCAGGATGATCTCCTTATCTCAGAATCCTTAACTTCATTATAAAGTTCATTTTTCAATTATTCCTTTTTCCAAATAAGGTGACCCTTAACCATCTAGAGAAAGTAAGTGTCACCTTACTTGGAATAATTTGTGTGTGTGTGTGTGTGTGTGTGTGTGTGTATGTGTGTGTGTGTGTGTGGTAGAGAAAGGGAGCACCAATCAACTCATTAAATCTACTTCATAGGAGGAAAGAAATAATTATCCCAGGAATCTACCCTTCCATCCACAATGAGAGATGTGCCCTTTGCTGATTCAGAATTCAAATCCCACAAATGGAGAGGCAGAAAGGACTGGAAAGGTTTTTGAGCCACAGAAAGCTAATAATTAACTTTCCTGGCTGCACACAACTTTCTAAGGGCGTAGGAGGGAGAGAAGGCCAATTGCCTGGCTCCTGGCCCAGTGTTCTTTCCCTTTCGCCATGCTACCTGTCTCAAAAATCTTACCAAGTGCACTAGAACTAAATGCTCTACAAAAGACGTTGATAGAAATCAGAGCACATCTGTGCAAGAAAGGAGGACCTTAGCCTTATAATGGAGTGGCTAAGAGATTTACTCCTGGACTGAATCCGCTTCTCATTCACTTGCTATTTTGACCTTGGGCAAGATTCTTAACTTCACCATGCCTTGGGTCTCTACATCTGGGGGAGCGGAGATTACAAAAGCACGATTCTCATGGGGTTGTTCTGAGGATGAAGTGCACTGATATATGTAAAGCTTTGGGAATTATCTGGGCCCCAGGAGCACTTTGTAACATTAGCTATCGTTAAATGCAAGCATCTAGTCTAAGTTCCTTGGTTTACAGATGTGCACAGGAGATCCCGAGAGTTGTGACTCCTTCAAGGTCACACAGCTAGTTAATAACAAAGCTAGGACTCAAACTCAGCTCTCTTGAGGCTAGTCTAGTTCTCTTTACCCAGCTGCCATATTTACACCCTGAATTCTTGCCAGGAAAACTTTGGCATGAAGCGCTTAGGTTATTGTTTTGAGCACAAGAGAGTTGAGACACCTTGCTATAGATTTTTATTAAATGAAGGCTTAGAAATGAAAATTTGGTATCCTTAGTGGCTAGGGAAGCCAGAATTCTCTGTTCCTGGGCACATTAAGTCTTGTAAACGTAGAAATTGTTATTGATGTCACAGGTTTCAAGGACAGAGAGGAGACTGCTGAAATTTGGGCTCCCGCAATGAAGAAAAATATCAGGTTCATATTTTAAGATATGCAGTCGTGGCAAAATCATGTGTTCTTGTGATTTAGGCAGATGTGGTACCTTCTGGCTTTTTTGAGACCTTTCAAAAAAATAATCAGGGAAGAGGAAGTCATCATTTGGACGTTTGTTGCTATAAAGAGCTCTTGCAGATTCATAAGTGACAACAATGTACACATTTCTTTTTATAACACATTGCAGTCCCAGCTTCAAAGTGACCTGGTGTTAGTAATTTCCATCTTATTTCCTGAAAGCACACAAAAATCATGAAAAGCATTTTGTCCTACGCATTTAGACATCATACACTGTATTTAATGAGTGCTATTTCCAGAGCTGTTCACTATTGTTTAGAGACATTTTAACAGCCCGCCTACTAAGCATAACAAGCAATGTGAAATAAGCAGGAGAACATGAATTGCTTTTTAATTTTTTTTTTTTTTTTATGGTAAAGCTAGTTAAATGGAAAAGCTGGAGAAACACTTGTGGTTTGCAAGACTAAATACGCCTTGCTTTGTAGAGGTCATTTTAGGAATGCAAGTGTGTTTTGCTGTGACTACTTATTTAGCATAATAGTAGACGGTCCCCCAGCCTCCTTCAAAAATTCTCCTGCAAGGAAATTGATTTTCTGATGGAAGGTACTGAAGGGTATCTTTAGCATCAGTGGAGAAGCAACTAATTTAGCACTATCAGTGAGTCAGATGTCTGTATATTCCCAGCAGTAAACAAGAATTAAGCCATTCCTTGCTCTGTTTCTATTACCCAGATTCCTTTGCAAGGAAATCGCATGACTTGTGACCCCCCCGGATTCTCAAATCACCTGATATGGCATGCTTTCATCTCTTTGGTTGACCTTTATTTTCATGACATCGTGCACATTATGGGTTACCGTTAGATCTGCTTTTCTCTTTTATTTTATTCATTTATTTTTTAATCTTAAGGCAGCGGGTCGTCTTAAGGTAGTTTTATTTTTTAAAATCCTAATAGATTTCAACTTGTTTAAATCGAGCAAACTTGATGCCTGATTACAAGTTTTCTTTTCCTGTTTTCCATGAATTAATTCTAGTTCTTAATTTTTCTATTCATTAATTCTGATTAGCCTTTCAGAAAGTTGTCTGTTTGTATCCTAGGTAAATAAAACTGCTCAGATTCATGTTTAGATTAGCTTGTTATGTCTTTTTCCCTCTCTCACGGAAAAATGAGGTATTTACAAATTGATTTTCCTTCTTTCTTCCTTTTTAAAAAATTTTTTTGAGTTGTGGTCTTACTGTCACTCAGCCTGGAGTACAGTGGCATGATCAAGACAACTGTGACCCATAGTAGCCTCAACCTCCTGGGCTCAGGCAATCCTTCCACTTCAGCATCCCAAGCAGCTGGGATTACAGGCACGCACCACCACACCTGCCTAATTTTTTAATTTATTTATTTATTTTGTAGAGACGAGGTTTCACAATGTTGCCCAGGCGAGTCTCGAACTCCTGGGCCCGAGCAATTCACCCATCTTGGCCTCGCAAAGTGCTGGGATTACAGGCATGAGCCACTGCACCAGCTTGATTTTCTGTACCAAGTTCCCAACACACACCACACACATTTTCCCCACTTTCTATACAATTATTCTCTCCAGAGATTAGAGAGGGGAGACTTTAGAACATGCCTTAGCCATCTGAAACCCTAATCATCATAAGACTTTTTAATAGAAAATGAAAAATAAAGCAAAAGGCCCACAGCAAAAACAACAACACTCTAGTGTTTTGAAGTTGAAAAAAAATGGGTAGCAGAAAAGATCAAGCGCTTTAGGGGTGAGAGTAAGAGAAAGATAGAAGTTAAATTAAATGAAATATTTGCTGAGCTCCTGCTATGTGACTGCTACAATTCGACACAGAGCATACAGAATTGCGTGTGATGCTGTGGTAGATACGCCTACCTATCACCCAAAATGTGTTCTCCCTTTCATGGTGCGAGCTTTCCCTGGGAATTGGCTATCCAAGGTACTATGCTTCCCAGCTTCTCTGTGAGTACAGCCTGAGGTCTAGCTAAAGGAATGCAACTGATAGTGATAATACTGTACTTTAGGGCTGGCGGGAAAAAAATCACCCTATGCTCTGTTTTTCCATGCTCATGTCCACTCCTGTGTGAGTGGAATCAAGAGAATCCCCAGGATGATAGTCGTGGGCCGAATTGTGTCCCTCCAAAATGAATACGTTGCAAGGCCTCTGAATAGGTATTTTAGTTAAAATGGACCCCTTAGAATGGGCCCCAATCTCATCTGTTGGGTGTTTTTATGAGAGGAAGAGATTGGGACATACAAAAAGAGACTCCACAGGCCTGCATACACAGAGAGGAAAGGCCATGGGAGAACACAGAGAAAAGGCAGCCATCTGCAAGTTGACGGGAGAGGCCTCGTGAGAAGCCAAACCCACCCACACCTCAGTCTTAGACTTCCAGCCTCCAGAACAGGAAGAAATACATTTCTGTTGGTTAGGCAGTGGTATGTTGTTGTGTCAGCTCTAACAAACTAATGCAATGACCTTGGAAGCTGCTTGTTGAAGTTAATAGAACCTTTGTCATCTAGGGTCCCTGGGTGATCACATGGATGATGGTCTCACGTCAGGCCTGATCACCCAACCCAGTATAATCTTGTGCACAAGAATTAAACCTTCCCGTATTTCAGTAGCTCTTATATTTTGGATATAATTCTTTTTTTTTTTTTTTTTTGAGTTGGTGTCTCACTCCGTCGCCCAGACTGGAGTAGTGCAGTGGCTGCTTCCGGCCACCGCAGCCTCGACCTGCTGGGCTCCGGCGATCCTTCCACCTCAGCCTTCCGAGTAGCCGGAACTACAGGCGTGTGCTACCACGCCCGGCTAATTTTTTTTATTTATTGTAGAGATGAGGTTTCGCCTGCCCAGGCGGGTCTTGAACCCGCGGGCTCAGGCAATCCACTCACCTCAGCCTCCCAAGGCGCGGGATTACAGGCTGAGCCACCGAGCCCGGCTTGGATATAATTCTTATAGTAGTCTTTCCGTCCCAACTGGCAAACATTTCTACACATAGGGACACCTTGAGACATAGGGACAGTGATTGCTCAAAAAAAACATGGATGGGTTATATATGGAATCAAGCTGTGGACCAAGGGTATCTGTTCCCTTACAAATCAGTGCTTCCATGATTCATTCAAACACTTGGCTCCAACTTTCAACCCCAGTGTTCTTACTCTGTCCTAGTTTGATAATACAAGGCTGTCCAGTTACTGCTGTAGGAGTTCAAAGGGCCATTCAGTGCCTAAAGAAAGAGAGGTTTACAAAACTACAAAACTGGGACATTCGTAAGGTCTTCTTGGCCAAATGTCATGTGATGCTGGGTCCTCTTGTTTGCTGTCAATAACACACAGAGGAGGATCTTCTGTGAAACTGATGAAGCTTGTTTCAGGACGTCTCACTTGTACAAGTTACTTCTAAAAACCTCGGAAGGATCCTATCAATGTATTCACATGGTCACATATTTTTGTAGAACCACCAAAGAAATAAAGACTCTTAAAATATAATCAGTTGGGCCATTGCCTTGCTAGACTCTGGTGTGTCTGGTGTGGCCATGTACTCTTTGAGCTATGGCTGTTGCCATGCTTCCTGGCTTTGGTCCGCCTCACCTACCTTGAGGAGGTGAATCTTTCTCTCTCTCTCTCTCTCTCTCTCTCTCTCTCTCTCTCTATCTCACCTTGCTCGACTCTTACTCTGGTGTGGCCATGTGCTGTTTGAGCTATGGCGGTTGCCATGCTTCCTGGCTTTGGTCCCCCTCTCCTACCTTGGGGTATTGAATCTTCCCTTTCTCTCTTATATAATCAGCTAAGACTAGTGTTTCTTTACCTTCTGAACTTCTTCTTTTATCTGTTCTCTCAGGTTGAGAGGACTCAGGGAAGCCTCAGGCATTTTTAGAATAGAGCTAATGGGACGTCGATTTGGGGGCACATTCAGTCTGAGTTTAATGAAATGTATTTAGTGTGGTTTACAGGCGGCTTCTTGTATAGTGAGGTTGATACTGCCCATCTTGTTATAGAAATGACTTCCAGGAATATTCTTCCCACTCACTTTCCAACTCACCTTGCAATATAACAGACATGTTCGGGGTCAGAGTTTAAATCTCAACATAATCCTATTGTGAGGAGCCTAGCACTGAAGGTATGTGTGGCAGAAGGGAATTGAGGTTTGAAATATATGGAGCCAGAAACTAGTGTATGGAAAATACCTCTAAATCTTATAGTTCAAATATTTTTAAAAACTTAACAGAAGTGTCCTGAATTTGATAACCATCCTAAAAATTTATTTTACATTGCCAACAGGGAGTTGTTTTGAATCTGATGGGAAAACTCTTCTAAGACCATTATTTTTTTAAAAATCTGTCTATCACAGTAGAAGAAAGACTGATTTTGTTTCTTTATTCATTTCATTGAAAATTATAATACAAAATCATTGTCATCTGAAGAGGCAATCAGAGAGTATACAACCAAAAAATATTGGCGAAAAGAGTATTATTAAGGTGGTTTATTAAAAAAATGTTATTTGACTGAATTTTGTAATGTTTGTTATATGTCAGGTTTTTATTTAATATTTGAAGTTTGCTCTATGCTTCCTTATTATAAACACTATTCTCTTTCTAACCTAGTTTTATATGTCATTTTTAAATACAAAAATTGTATAAATTTAACTCTAGGTTCTGCAAAACCCAAATCTGCCCTAGTAAAAAGTCTTTGTTTGAACTCTTCTAGGGACATAAGACCTCCCCCACCCCATTACCCTAGATGTTTTCTTTTAGTGTGGAGCGGTCCTAAATGCAAGTTAAAAACACAATGACCTATCATCCCAACCAACAGAATGACTGTCATTAAAAAGTCAAATAACAACAAATGTTTGCACAGATGTAGAGTAAAAGGAATGCCCACACACCATTGATGGGAATGTAATCGAGTTCAACCTCTATGGAAAATAGTATGGAAATTTCTCAAAGAACTAAACTAGAACTACCATTCCACCCAGCAATCCCACTACTGGGTATCTACCCCAAGGAAAAGAAATCATTATATAAAAAAGACCTGCACTCATACGTTCATTGCAGCACTAGCCACAATAGCAAAGTCATGCAACCAACCTAGATGCTCATCAATGGTTGACTTGATAAATAAAATATAGTGTATACATCTATACTGGAATACTATGCAGCCATACAGAGAACAAAATTGTGTCCTTTGCAGCAGCATGGATGAAACTGGAGGTCATTATCCCGAGTAAACTAACTCCAGAACACTGTATGTTCTCTCTCTCACCTATATGTGGGAGTTAAACAATGGATACTTATGTAGAGGTGGAAATAATAGAAACTGGAGACCCCAAAGGGGGAAGGTGAGGGCTTAAAATCTACGTGTTGGGTACAATGTACCCTATTAGGGTAATAGGGATGCCAGAAACCCAATCCCCACTTGTATGCAATATGCCTATGTAACAAACATGCACTAGTATCCCCTGCATCTGAAAAAAAATCCTCCCACAAATAGATTGATCTCAGGATAAAACATTCTCGGCCCTGTCATCTGATCAAGTTATTCATTCATTCTATTTCCCCACATCTCGTTCTTTCCAGCCATGTTTACTTCCCATAAAGAAAAACCAAAAACAAAAGACTCCTTTTGCCTATACCTTGATCATAAATCTTGTTAATCACATGGTCAGAGAGTTCGTATTGTAATAATCCCTTTCTCCTTACTGCAATATTATTTTGAATAAAGTCACCAAACAAAAAAGGTTGGTGCTATGTTGTTACTGTTGTTTTTGTTTCTTTGTTTGTTTTGATTCCATCATGCGTAATCAGTTTTGACCAGTAGTCTTGGCTTTGCTAGGGACATGAAGAGAAAATTACAGTCTTCTTTTGTGTGTTCACAGATACACACTTGTGTTACAGGGAAACAGAGGGGGAGAAGCTTAGTCTGTTTTCTAGATTGTATTTGCCAAAAACCATTATGTTTAAAAATGACACTTAGGGGAAAATATTTCTCTGTCAAGAGGATGGCTGTATCCCTTTGTAGCTCATACAATTGTATTACCATTTTCTGAAATTAGTTCACTTGTGGGTGTGTAATGGCTAGAAGTCAGAGCTCTTTAATTTAGTTCTTCCTTTTATATAGTTTATATTTTCTTTTAAATTGGAGAGGCTTCAAAAGTTGTCTTGAATTTAGAGGGTGTTCTTAAGTACCCTGATAAAAAATGATGTTGCATGAAGATGTTTGGTTTCGGACTATTACTCAAAGCTAAACAGGTCCAAGATTGAGTCCGTTTACCTAAGACTGAGATAATTCTTTACATTAATAGTGCTTTATTTTATAGACATGTTAATTAATTTGATCCTAGTAACTACTTTGTGAAAAAATATAGAGCAAAGGGAAGTGTCACCATTTCTGGAGAAAAAAAAAAAATTGAGGCTTATAGATTCTAATAAATCAGTTGACTTGGACTTTGACCAGTAGAGCCAGATGTTTGGTTTCTCTTAAAATATTGTTGCAATTAATCCAACTACTCAATGCAGTTGTATGTCTGTGATTAGTATAAGAGCATAATTCTCTAGGTAACTTGACAACTGAACAAATTAATGAATGTATACATTTTCCCCTATTTACTCAACTTGAAGAAATCTTGGATTTGAATTCTATATTGAACAAGTTATATGACCTTTCTGATGCCGAGTTTCTTAATCTGGAAATAGTTAATAATGACCACTTCACAGAACTTCCTGAAGGTTAAATGCTATCACATCTTTGATCTGCCTAGAATGATAACTTTTAGTAGATGCTTACTAGGTGTGACTCTCCCTTGCTTTTCCATTCATTTTTATCAGAGGCATAGCTCTAACCCTTTATAGAAGTATTGTGGGGCATGATAAGCAAAATAATATGGGTGAATTTGAGCAAACCCATCTGTCTTTCTATTCCAGGTATTCAGGTCTCAGGTCTTGGTGACAGTCACATGTCATGCCACCTTTATATTGCTTTTATCTTCATGTCCCTCTGCCTAACAAAACTGAAGTTGGCATCATTGTTGCAGAAAGCAATGAATGATTCATTGATTCCTGACTATACAGGTACATGAAAGTGTAGCAATTTATAGTAAATATAGTGTCTGATTACTTGGGGGAAATTAATTTAGAGCAGCTTTATTTATAGCCTCTTCATTCTGTACCATAAGGACATAGGGCAATATTTTTAACATAATATGCCTGTACTTTCAAAGTATATTCTTATGCATTATGTTATTTGACCATCCCCCAAAAGAAGTAATTTTGTCACTTATGCTTTATAGAGGAAAAACGAAGCAAAGATCAGAGAAGTTAGGACTTTTATCCCAGTCCACACAGTCACACAGTTAGTAAGCATCAAGTCTCAGACTGGTCTTGAACTTGCCACATGTAGTTTGTTTCCCTCTCCCCCTCTCCCCATAAGGAGTAGCATAGTAGAAACAGACTGCCTGGATTTGGAACTCAGTTCTGCACTTTAACTTTTCAGAGTCTCAGCATCTTCAGCTGTAAAATGGGAAAAACTAATAAATATCTCTATGGCGGACAGACCCTCCCACAACCCCCACCTTGTGTAACCTTTCCCCTTCAGTGTGGGCAGGACCTGTGATGTGCTTCTGAACATAACAATGTATGGCAAAGGTGATGGATGAACGTGATCACATGTGTGATTATGTCACACAAGAGTGTAAAACTAATCTTGTAAGAGGACTCGCGTCCTTGCTGACTTTGAAGGAGTAGGTTGTCATGGTATACGATGCTTGTTATAGAGAGGCCGCAGAAACCAGGAGTTTGAGCATCCTCAAGCCAGCAGCCAGCAAGAGGCCCAGTTCAGCAGCCTACAGGGAACTGAATGCTGCCAACAACCAAGTGAAGAAATAGATCGTTCCCTAGCTTTGCCTCAGATGAGACCACATTCCAGACTGATATCTTGATGACAGTATTGCAGGGACTTGGCTAAGCTGTGTCTGGACGATCCACAGGAACTGTAAGATAATAAATGTTTTAAGTCAGTAAGCTTGTAGTAATTTGCTATATAACAATAGATAGCTAATATGCCCTAGTAGACCTATTGTGGGATCAAATCTGTTAACAGGTAAAGTACTCATATCTGCGGGGGGTGGGGCAAAAAAGCCCATAATTTTTTTTATAAAAAATTGTGTATTTGTTCTTATGTGTTTAAACTTCACTCACTTTCAAAATACTCTCCGTTTGTTACAATACACCTATTGAAACACTTTTTCAACTGCTCAAAACAGTTTTTGGATGTGTCAATTTTGATGCCTTTTAAATCACCCATCATGAAATGGGCAACCGTGTTGAAAGAATCTCCAAAAAAAATTCACTGAAGCTGAACACAGCTTCTCAAACAATACTAGCTAGTACGCTGATGCCGATGGGCTCCTAGAACACTTACCAAGTAGGGGAAGCCTGTACTCCAAGGGGACCATCCTGCAAAAAATAATGCTGTTTTTTTGTGGTTTTTTTTTTTTTTGGTCCCTCCTTGTATATGCCAGACACATTGTAATAACTCAACAAAAGTCTTATGATCATGCTCTATTCCTTAATCTAGGAAGAGAATGAACATTTCAGAGTCATATCCTGATTTCTGTGTTTTTATGTTGTCACGATTCCTATGCTGTAATGCAGTTTCACAGAAACTCACTGTGAAACCTTTATAAAGATATATCCCTATGTTTGTGCATACGTGTGTGTGTGTGTGTGTACATGGGGGGGCAAAAAAACCCCAGAAGTTATTTATATAAATGGTGTATTTTTTCTTACACATTTGAGTATCAGTTACCTGCAGGCACTCTTTGTTTGATACAATATACCCATCGAGATGCTTTTTCCACTGCTCAGAGCAGTTTTTGAACTTATCAATTTGGATGCCCTTTAGTGCTTCTGCCGTTTTCTGTTTCACCTCTTCCGCATCAGTAAAAAGTTTCCCTTTGAAGACTTTTTTTCATCTGAGAAAACAAAAAAAAATTCACTTGGGTTGAGATCAGGTGAATAGGGGGGTTGGGGCACAGGGGTCATGCTGGTTTTGATCAAAACTGCTGAACACTCAGTGTGGTGTGAGCAGGTGTGTTTTCACGGTGAAAGAACCAGTCATTCGTTTGCCACAACTAGAGAAGTTGCTTCCACAAATCACGTTGCAACCCTTTAAAAACTTCCAGATGAAAACGTTGTTTGACTGTTGGATCCAGAGGAACAAATTTCAAGTGTACTACAAAGAGCTTGTTCTCTAAAAAGAATTCTTTTTTGGAGGGGGGTCTCCCTTCGTGTATGTTTGTGTGTGTGTGTGTGTGTTGTGTGTGTGTGAGTAGGTGGGTGTTAACTATTCAAAACAGTGGTGTCTAGAATTTATTTAGCAACATTTTTCTCAAGTGCCTGGAATTTAAATATTTACTACTGGAAAACCTGATTTGGATAGTGTTCTCCATCAAGAGTCATTTGGCTTGCTATTAGCTGATTATGAAGCATAGATTGACTCTAGGCTTCTGAGCACTTTTTTCTTCTTATTTTAATTAGTGATTCTGGAACGAAAGGCCCAGAGATTGAAATTTGAAAACAATTCCTGGTAATTCCATCCATAGCTGACCCTAATTATTTAGCTTAATTGGCTGGAGCTGTGTGTTCGTGAGGCCGATGCGGTGGGTAAATCCCTGTGTGCACCTATAGGTTTTACTCTGTTCTAGAATATGGACTCTACCCTTACTCTGGCGTTCTTCTGAAAACGCCTGCTCAGGGATGTTGGGCGGGTCAAGAAAAGTTACTTAGCATGATGCTATTTAGCACACCTGGGAAAACAACTCCGAGGTAACGCCTCATGAAAATGTTTGCTAGTCAGTTACATTTATGAAAGACAGCACAGTTTTCATATTAGGTACTTGATCATGTCTCAAGGTTGTCTGACTTATTATTGACAGGATGTTAAAACAAAATTTCCTCCCTGTGTGATGAAGTCTCATTGTCTCAACACATTCTTATGAGAATGAATGAAATGTATTGGACATTTAAACAAGAGAAAGGAAGAGTGATAAGTGTTCATGCTAACGCCTGGGACAGACCCTGCTTTTATTTCATAACCGGATTGGGAATTGCTTTCATTTGTAGATGGATTTTGACTCTTCTGCATGAAACCGAACATGAAGCTTTATCTAGAGTGGAAGACATGAGAAAAGGCATTGTGGAGATTATTAGAGTAACAATAACAACAAAACCTACTGAATTTAGCTCTTCCTATAAATCAGGAATTGTGGTAACTGCTTCCTATATATTAATGTAATTTCTTTCACAGCAGCCTTTTTGGGTAAATTCTTTTATTTTCTGTATTCCACATCAGAGGAAATAGAAGCAGAATGGATACAAATAGCTTGTTTTATGTTACACTGCTGCAAAGGTTTAAACGCAGGCAATCTGAATACAGAGTCCATGCTTTTAACCACTGTCTGATCACTCTACACTTTTAGTTATCCGACATTCCATTAATGCTTACGGTTTAATAACCAGTAAGACTTAGAATTTATGTTAATGGCATTTCTGAAAGACACACAGGATTATCAGAAAAAATTATATTTTTGCATTAGAGTTACCTGGTTACAAATAACACAGTACTATTCAAACTTGCTTATATAAATGAAAGGAAGGGGTAATTTACCGGAAGAATAAAGGGATATCTTATGAAACTCAAAGACAGGAATGACAATGTCTCTTCAAAAGACAAGACTAGAAAGCCATCAGAGATGTGGACTACTCTCTTCTCTCCAGATCTCACGGTCTCTCATCTCTGCTTCTCTCTGGAGAACCTGCTCGCCTCTCTCTCCATGGTTAGCACACCTCACTCCAGTATGAGCCCTGGGCTCCAGCCTCAGCTTCTTTGGGGTGTTCCCATCCAAGCTCCAACAGAACCCAAACCAGGATCTCCAAGACCCAAAGAAATCTCCAGGAGATCCGGGGTGGGGAGGCGAGTGGGGGTGGGGGGAGTTGTTAAAAAAAAAAAATCTCCAGGAGAGGCGAGATTCAGTGGCCCACTCCTGTAATCCCAGCACTCTGAGAAGCTGAATTGGATAGATTGCTTGAGTCTTGGAGTTAGAGACCAACCTGGGCAACATAGCGTTCCCATCTCTACAAAAAAATAAAATAAGTAAATAAAAAGTAATTCCAAGGAGAGAGGACAGATGCTCTCTCTTTAAAGACCACAGGATATGAGGGTTTTCTCAGGAGAAAATATGGGGACTGGAAAGAAATCATTGGCAGAGGACATTGACCTCATCAATACAATTTTACTCTGTGGATCAGCTTGATAATGGCATCCATTATAGAGTACCAGGAAAGTGCAAAGCATATACTTTTTTTATAGAGTGGTCTAGGTTCAAATCAGGATTTCTCCACTTGCTAGCCGTGCTAGCTTAAGCTGATTTCATTAACTTCGGTATGTTTCAATTTTGCCATACATTAAGTGACAACAATAAATGCCACCTACAGACGTTATAGGGTGACATTAGGTTTCCTCAAATAAAAAATAAAATAAATGTTCATCATTATTTATTTTAAATGAAATGTATTCATATCATATTAGTTTTTTTCTCTATTTGTGTGTGTATATCTGTGTACTTTTATGTATATGTTTATATATGTATTGTTTGTGTATCTGCTTGAGGTTGTATGGGTTATTACGTGTACCATCCATTTTTTTTTTTTTTTTAGAAAGCAGGATTTATTGTGAGGACGAAAAAGCTCCCAAAGTGGGAGGGTACCTGAGGGGGTTACCCTACCATCAATTTTAAGAATAACTTTGAGGATAGCAAAAACACAGTTAACTCGGATTCAGGTACATACATTCTCCGCTCTGTAAATGGGTCAGGATCGAAGGGTTGTTTTAGTTAGGAGACTGCATTTCTCAACTTTGCCTAGTGATACGTGATTTGCTGTGAGTCTGCAAGAGAGGCAGAGAGAACCGGATACCCTTCCACCCCAGCACAGGAAGCAGATGTGAGAGCTTCATCCATCTGAGCAGAATTGATCAGAAGAAAATAGTTTTGACCCTTAAGTAACTTCTCCTTTTAAAAGCTAGCAGCTTTCTACCTCCAACATGGAGGTTAAATCCTAATTATCTCCACAGAGAGAAATGGTAGGGTTGTCCTGACAATGCAGGGGAAAGGTCTCATGGCAGAATTTACTTAAAGAAGCCACAGTGACTGTCTTGCAGGTGGCTTCCTCTAAACCCGGTCCTTCTGTTTTCCAGCTCAGGTTCCCTGGCGGGGGAACTGCGTGATGGAGGCAGGAGACCAGGCCCTCCTCTGCTCTCCTCTTATTAGGTTTGCAGTCTTGGAGCCAATTTACTTTCCCAGGCCTCAGTTTCTTTTCTGTTCAAACCCTGCCTAAGGTCACCTATGGATGTAAAATTTATGGACGGCATTCACTTTACACATAACGTGTGGTATTTCATATCTCCTCTGTGGGTCAGTCAGGGTATTGATAGGAAGAAAAAATCGACTCAGAGAGTTTAGTAGAGGAGAGTTAATAAAAAGACTATGCTCAGAGGTGAGAGGAGGGTTACAGGAACCAATAAGTCCTGTCGAGGCACCCAAAGGTGGCCCCATCGCTACCTGGGGGCCTGAAGGAACAAAGGGCGGAGGTGTTGCTTCTGGAGCCCAAGGGAGGGGTGGGCTGTGTGGGAGGGGGACCATGGCTAAGCATGGTCTTCAAAGAAGTGGCGATTCTGAGTGGAGTGAACATCTAAAGAAGAGGTTCTCTCACCTCTGTCGTCAGTTCTCCTTTTTGTACCTCCATTGGCCAAATACAACCAGAAATCAGATGGAAGAAACGCAGGGGGCAGAGTCGTAGACTGAGGCTCCAGGGACAGAGGAGGCAAGAAAAGTCAGGGAGTGGATGGAGATGGTTAAAAGAGATCGCGGGGACCGGGCTCAGTGGCTCAGCCTGTAATCCTGTGCCTTGGGAGGCCAAGGTGAGTGAATTGCCCAAGCCCGCGGGTTCGAGACCCGCCTGGGCAACTTGGCGAGACCTCATCTCTACAATAAATCAAAAAATGAGCTGGGCATGGTAGCACACGCCTGTAGTTCCAGCTACTTGGAAGGCTGAGGCGGAAGGATCCCCGGAGCCCAGCAGGTCGAGGCTGCGGTGGCCGGGAGCGGCCACTGCACTCCAGTCTGGGTGACGGAGTGAGACTCCAACTCAAAAAAAAAAAAAAAAAGATTGCGGGCATGGCCGGCACATTTGAGGATGTACATGATGTGGTTTTTCTATAGGTAGTATTTATGGATTTCATGGATCTTTTTGCATTTGATTAATCAAATGTTGGATAGTGTGGATTAGAGATGAACTGTTTGACAAAATGTCTCATGTTCAAATGTTTTAGGAAATCACTAAAGATCAGGGCAAGAATCATTCAATTTCTTCATTCATGAGGGAGGACCCTCCCCACAAAATGGGAATTATCTTTTGAAGGGCAGACCCCTTGTCGTCAGCCTTCCCCCACTAGGTAAGTGTTCTAAGAAGCCATGGGCACCAGTGGACCAGCCAGCGTTGTTGTGAGAGGCTGTGTTTGGCTTCAGTGGAATTTTTTTTTGCCCATCTCACGATGGGTGATTTACAAGCACACCTGCCCACACCATGCTGAGTGTTCAGCAGTTTTTGACCCCAAACGGCATGACACCCACGCCCCACCCTCCCTATTCACCTGATCTCTCGCCCCAAGCAACTTTTTGTTTTGTTTTGTTCTTCCTGATGAAAAAAGTCTTCAAAGGGAAACGCTTTGCCAATGTGGAAGAGGTGAAACCAAAAACAGCCAAAGCACTAAAAAGCATCAAAACCGATGAGTCCAAAAACAGTTCCAGGTGGTGGAAAAAGCGTCTCGATAGGTGCCGTGCATCAAATGGAGAGTACTTTGAAGGTGACTGAAGTTGAAACATGTAAGAATAAACACACGATCTTTAATAAAGAACTTCATTTTTTAAAACATGTGGATCCTCCTCCTGTAGCCTCACCCACCAGATAGTAGTGATGCATAAATCTTCACCTGAACCCTATGGGTGGTTGCTATTTTTCTCCCCACTTTATGGATGATGAAACTGAGGCATGGAGGTACTCAGTGCCATGGGTGTAGGTTAGACAAAAATGCTGAAAGAGGCATAGATCCCTTTTGCTGAGTGTGGACTTGTGAACTGCTTGTGTTTGTGTCCCGCAGTGCCCTTTCTCCTGTCGTTCTGTTGCTTGGCCCACCACTCCGTAAGAGGCGCACACTTGGTTCCCTGCTTTGGCTCACCCCTGTGGCCAGGCATTTGGAAAACGCATGACAGGCACCTTTGCCTTTCTCTTCTCACCCCTGTTTCCTGCTTCCCTTGCTCCATCCCCAGGCTGCTGTGGCTCACTGGACAGGGGTACTGCCATTTCTGTCGGGACCCTTACAAATCCTTTCTTTCTGTACCTGCCGCTTATGTGGGGCTTAGATTTCCCTGTGTTTCTTCCTTGCCAACTCCCTTGTCTGTTCCTGTAAATTAATGTCCCCAACTCCCGTGCCACCCCTCCAAAGATCTTCCTACTTCAATTTATTTTTGCAGCCTCCACATGCTGATGAAAAGGGCGTGCCTTTTGTGTCCTCTACTGAGAAGCATTAGGACTAAGTGCAATTTCCATTTAAGTTCTCTGTTTTAATTTACATTTACGTTCTCTCTTTTCTCCTTCAAAATCTTCCAGTGGTTTCACCCATTTTTTTTCTTCGTCTTCTTTTTTCTTTTTTTCTTTTTGGGTTGGGGGCTCACTCTGTTGCCCAGGCTGGACTGCAGTGGCACAATCATGGCTCACTGCAGCCTTGACTTCCTGGGCTCAGGTGATCCTCCTGCCTCAGCCTTTTGAGTAGCTAACTAGGACTATGGACATGCGCCATCACACCTGGCTTTTTTTGTTTGTTTTTTGGTAGAAACGGTCTCTCTATGTTGCCCAGGCTGGTCTCAAGTTCTTGGGTTCAAGCACTCCTACCACCTTGGCCTCCCAAAGTGCTGGGATTATGGGCATGAGCCACCAGGCCTGGTGGTTTCGCCGTTTTCTCACGTCTCTCTCTGATGTCTGGGATGTGCCAGGGCGATGCTCTTCACCACTCTCTAGTGGTCCATCTACCCGACCTGGCTTCTCCTTGTCTGCAAATAGTTCATCATCTTTCCTATGGAAAACAAACAGCCAAATAAATAAAGACTAGCCTTTCTTTAACTTTTTAAAAACATCCTCACGCTGTTCCCATTTCTCCCCTTCCTCTCTCTTCCTTTGCATGCTTTTTCAGAGAGTTTTCCCCAACAAGTGACCTCATTTCCTTACCACCTACTCACGGCTCCAACTCCTCCAACCTAGTTTCTAACACCTTCTCTACTAATTACTTTCTCTAAGTTTATCTGCTAATCACCAGCATCACTCTTCTCAGGCCTGACCTCATTTCACCTCCTTGAATTTCGCGTTGGGAATCACCCATGTCTGCTTCAAACAGCCTTTGTCGGTGGAACCTGCATCACAAACTCCTACTTTCCTCTTCTCTTCTCTTTTCTGACTTCTTCGCTGATCACCCCTCTTCCCTTTCCAAAACCAGGTATTCCTCTTAGTATAGCACTGCCAGGCTAATCATCTTACATAACTGAAATTTGATTTCAGTCATGTCACTTCCCAGCTTAAACAAAAACAAAACCAAGCAAACAAAAAACTTTCTTGTTTGTTTCATCTCATCTAGTTATTCCAAACAAAGCACAGGTCTGTCTTAGCCTTGGCAGTCAATTTCAGCTGTCTTTGAACTTTGGGATGCTTCCTGGATGTCTTTTCCATCTCTACTTCCACACATAGAGAAAAGTCTCACTCTCATAAACAAAGGTCTCCATATTTCAAGCATTTCCCTATAATGTTATTCCTTCGATGAATATTATCCTTTAAAAAAATTAATAGAGACAGGGTCTTGCTATGTTGCCCAGGCTGGTCTCAAAATCATGTGTTCAATCCTCCCATCTCAGCCTCTGAAAGTACTGGATTACAGGCATGAACCACCATGACCATGACCGGCCTACTGATATTATCTTTTGTAGGCTACTTTAGCCTACAGTAATAAACACCCCCAAAGTCAGTGATTTTTATACCGTGAAAGTTTGTTTTTCACTCCTGAAGATTCAGGAGACTCACCAGGGCAGCTGTTGTCCTCGCTGAAGTTACTCAGCAGTCTGGCCTGCTTTCATCTGGTTTCACCAACCCAATACAAGTCCTTCTCTATAACTGAGTCACATTATATAAGGGCTTTCCCTGCCTCTGCTCGGAGTTGAAATCAGCCACTTCTCCTCCTATTTCATTAGCTAGAGCTTATCACGTGGCCATGTCTAAGGACCCTGTCCTGAGAAGCATGGTTCATCTTAAGCCCAGAATCCTTCCACCACCTCTGCCTACTGAGACACTACTTTTCAAGGCCAGTAGAAAAGGCCACTACCTCTTTTAATCTCCACCACTCCCATCACCTTCCCATCAACTCGCTGAATATCCATATTATTTTAAAAGCCTCATTTATTTTAATAGGTAAGGAACTATGAATATATTAGTTGTGTACAGTTTAAAAATCCAAATATCTTCGTGACCCACCTGGGCAACTTGGCAAGACCTCATCTCTACAATAAATAAAAAAACTAGCTGGGTGTGGTAGCGTGCCTGTCGTTCCAGCTACTTGGAAGGCTGAGGCGGAAGGATCGCCGGAGCCCAGCAGGTCGAGGCTGCGGTGGCCGGGAGCGGCCACTGCACTCCAGTCTGGGTGACAGTGAGACTCCAACTCAAAA
>CAUYQG010160585.1:0-11312 GCA_963574415.1 Tarsius wallacei | reverse complement strand
GCGAGAGCAGGACTGGAACTCAGATTGCTGTCTCACAATTCTGACGGCTGCCCTCTGGGACCTGTGGCAGACAAGGACTTAGGGCACATGGAGATTGCTCAGGAAGCGGCAGTGGTTGTGATAGGTGATGATGAGCCCTTTCTAAGCCAGGCGGAATTCTCGGCGCTGGTATTAATTATTCGGCTCACCTGGGGAGAGTGACTTGCAGTATCTTCTGTATTTAAACTAAGAAGAGCAAAACAGATGACTGAGTGGATCAACCATTTCCAAAATCTGGTTCTAATTATACCCCCCGGGAATGCCCTGAATCTGCAAACACTGGGAAACTGCACCCCTGAGATTCAGAAATATGCATCGCGTGAGGCAATCTCTTGTCGCCAGGTTAGGGGTTCAGAGTTAGGAAACAGCATCTATAGCCGGACTCGGTGGCTCAGCCTGTAATCCCGCGCCTTGGGAGGCTGAGGTGAGTGGATTGCCTGAGCCCGCGGGTTCGAGACCCTCCTGGGCAACTTGGTGAGACCTCATCTCTACAATAAATCAAAAAATCAGCCAGGCGTGGTAGCGCATGCCTGTGGTTCCGGCTGATTGGAAGGCTGAGGCGGAAGGATCGCTGGGGCTCAGCAGGTTGAGGCTGCAGTGGCCGGGAGCGGCCACTGCACTCCGGTCTGGGCGACGGAGTGAGACTCCAACTCCAAAAAAAAAAAAGAAAAAGAAAACAGCATCTATGCCGGGCTCGGTAGCTCAGCCTGTAATCCCGCGCTTTGGGAGGCTGAGGTGAGTGAATTGCCTGAGCCCGTGCGTTCGAGACCCGCCTGGGCAACTTGGCGAGACCTCATCTCTACAATAAATCAAAAAATTAGCCGGGTGTGGTAGCGCGCGCCTGTAGTTCCAGCTACTTGAAAGGCTGAGGCGGAAGGATCGCTGGAGCCCAGCAGGTCAAGGCTGCGGTGGCCGGGAGCGGCCACTGCACTCCAGTCTGGGCGACAGAGTGAGACTCCAACTCAGAAAAACAAAAAACAAAAAACAGCATCTATCCTTTACAGGCTCCAGGCTGACTCCTGTATGCATTCTAAGTCACTTGGTCCTCACAGCATCCCGGGAGGCGGACACTGTTGTCATCTGGGGGATGACACCACTTATCTAAAGTCACTGGGATAGTTAGTGGCAGACACTGTGTGCCTGTTAACCACTACTCAGGGGGCAGGAGCAGGACAGTTTATGTGCTAACATCGCTCCAACCCCTAGGAAAGTTTAGGAAACACTGTTTTTCAATTTTTTTAAAAGATCAGGAGGAGGCAAAAAGGGTGCTGGAATACCACTCATATTTGCTTGTATTTATTCTATTCCAACAAGCATACATTTACTTTTGCCATTATTTTTAATTTTAAGAGATGGGGTCTTGCTCTGCTGTACAAGCTGGGTGCGTGGCATGATCATAATTCACTGCAGCCTCCAACTCCTGGGCTCAGGCAATTCTTCCACCTTGGCCTCCCAACGAGCTGGGATGACAGGTGTGAGCCACCATGCCCAGCCTGCGCTTAACATTTTTAAATTCCAAAGAACATCCAAAAATTCAGGAGAGCAAGTTGAAAAGGGCCACAATATCCCAAACTGGAACTAACCCATTCATTCCAGGTGTTCTTGAACAAATCAAGTTCCTACCAATCAAATTGTAATCAGAAGCCTGTGCCCCAGGGCAGGGTCTCACATAAACCCTGGGTAACTTGAAGGTAGGGGTTATCACCTCTAATAATAAAAATAGCAAAATGTAACCAAATAAAATATAATATGTAGAGTGCTGTGTGCTGAGCTGCCATTGACTAGTTGTCTCAGTGTGACATTATGTAAGCATGAAATAAAACACATTACTTTTCTGCACCCTGTACTGGCTTACTGACTTTTCTGGGCTCACTTTACTCCCCTACCAACCCTTCGTGGAATCACCTGCCAGATAAACTCTTGCCCTAAAATCCTTTTCTTGGGGAAGGCATTTGGGTGACCCCAGTCTGAGAAAGAAACTGATTTTCTTTTCATTTTTCAGAGGCTACAACTTCTTTTCTGGGCACAAACCTTCACACAGTCTTTCATAAGACTCATAGGCACCCAGCACTGAGCCTCAAGGTGCCGCCATGATGGACAAACCAGTTGCCATCTTGGCCACATGAATGGAAAGTCAGCCTTGTCTTACCATACGGACACTGCAACTTGCTTTTATTTTTTATTTTTATTTATTTATTTATTTATTTTTGAGTTGGAGTCTCACTCTGTCGCCCAGACTGGAGTGCAGTGGCCGCTCCCGGCCACTGCAGCCTCGACCTGCTGGGCTCCGGCGATCCTTCCACCTCAGCCTTCCAAGTAGCTGGAACTACAGGCGTGCGCTACCACACCCGGCTAATTTTTTGATTTATTGTAGACATGAGGTCTCGCCTGCCCAGGCGGGTCTCGAACCCGCGGGCTCAGGGCAACTTGCTTTTATATTCCTCCACATAGATCCTGATAATGTGTCAAAGCCAATGCCACAGGCAGCGTGAAAGGATGCTGACAGCAGAACGCCAAGAAGACAAATGATTAATTGCTGCAACCCGGAACAGAGAGGTTAATGACTGCTGGCTGAAATATCTGAGGGGAACATGTTATACACCCATATTACCAATTAACCTCATACCTAAAAAAATCACAATCGCTGCAATTAATGGAAAATGACTGTCATCCTAATTACAAGGTCTACACAAGAGGCCAGCATTAGGCAAGGAGACTTCTTTTTTTAACCTCTTCCTGGTTAGTCTCCTAATTTACTTGGCATCCCTTCAATAAGTTACACTTGGATTCCACACCCTCCTTAAGACAACCTCCAGAAATAGCTGATGATGATGATGGTAATGTTGCCACGGCTGCTGTTGGTGTTATGGGTAACTTTTATTAAGCACTTAACAATATACAAGGTACTTTTCTGAGTCCTTCATGTCCCTTATTTCCCTCCTACTCCCACTTCATTTATTCTTGGCCCCTGCCTGGTACAATTTTTCCAAGTATTCTCAATAAGGTGCAGTATCTCTAGACTCACATCAGCCACACTCATAAGAGTGCAATTATAAATCAGAATGCAAATGGATTCCATTGAGAACTGAAAGCACTCAGGGGACAAACACTCATCTTATTCACTAAGCATATTTTCACCCCATTCCAAGTCTATTCAACAAGTCATAACCCATGCTATTGATGTCCCTTTCACCATTTCTTGCACACTGAATGGACAATGTCTGTTCTCTGGCTCCCAAAATATGCTAAGTCCATGTGTACAGTGAGTCAAAAGTGCCAATGAAGCAATGCCCCTGGGAGCAGCCTTCAACTGAGGACTGGTGTGAATGAAGCTACACAGCTTTGCACACCATGCACAGATTGCAGTGTGCTTAACACAGTCTCTCAGAGGACCTTGGTGGCACTAAGCCCGGTTGCCCTCAGCAAAGCCTGCTCCCCACTGCACCCTGTACTGGCTTACTGACTTTTTGGCTCACTTCACTCCCCTACCAATCTTTTGTGGAATCACCTGCCAGATAAACTCTTGCACTAAAATCCTTATCTCGGGGAATGCGTTTGGGTGACCCCAGCCTAAGACAGAAGCTGGTGGTGGTCCTGGAATCACAGTCAGTCAGGGAGTCACAATGCTGGGCCTTCTACTCCAGGGGTGTGCTCGGGTCTACTTCTCTTGATTGTAGGTCTAGGAGTTTCTGGACAGTTTCAGACACACAGTGACCAATCCATCCTCCCTTGACTCGCTTCTGTAGAGTCTCAGTGAACACAGTCTCTCTTCTGAGGACAGCCCAGTTGATCAGGTTTTCATGCTTTTAATTACAAGCCTGTTTCAAGCAACTTCCTGACACAAGCAGGGGTCTTTGGGCTCCAGAGACCCACCAAGCCACACATACCCACAACCAGGTTGGGGTGGGTCATTTTCTGATTTTCTTCCAATAGATATTTTTTAGTCAGGATCTCATTCTGTCACCCGGGCTGGAGTACAGTGGTACAATCACAGTTCACCACAGCCTCAACTTTCTGGGCTCAGATGATCCTTCCACCTCATCCTCCCAAGTAGCTGGGACTACAGATGCATGCCACCACACCTGGTTAATTTTTTTTTTAAGAGAAGGTCTTCCTGTGTTGCCCAGGCTGGTTTCAAGCTTCTAAGCTCAAACAATCCTCCCATCTTGGCCACTCCAAATGCTGGGATTACAGATGAGAGCCACTGCACCCTGTCTTTTAATAGACTTTTAATTACACAAATAATATATTAAAATATTCCCCCTTTTAGAAGAATCAAAACATGACAGATAAGGCTCAAGTCCCTCTTGAACGCCATCTTTTCTCAAGAATCCTGGGTCCCTCTTCTCCCCAGGAGCGACCACTGTGGTGGTCAGTCTCGTGTGTGCAGTTCCAAGCTTCTTCCTATGAATTTACCCAGGTATATTAAGTCATGCAAAAAGTTTGAGTGGGGAGAGGTAAAATAAGTGTCATCCTTCTGTTCATATACTACACTCACAACAAACCATAGAAACAGAAATGTAAAATGAAATGTCATTTACCACAGCATCACAAAATGTCTTAAAGTCTTGGAACAAAGCTAACAGAAGATGTGCAAATAGAAACTAAGGAATGTTTACACAAATAGAGAAATGTCCCACAACCATAGGCTGGAAGATTCAACACTAGGGTTTTAACTCTCCCCCAAACGGTTTATGAATGCATCAGATCCCAAACAAAATCCAGAGTCTAATTTTTTTTCTTGAAATGCTAAGTCTAACATGTATACGAAAATTCAAACAACCTTATAAAATCAAGCAACAGAGAAGGAGGAAGAGATCGGAAAACTGACATGACCAGATTTCAAGCCTTACTCAAAGCGGCAGTTGTTAAGATATTGTGGTATCAACACAATGATAGACAAAAAGACTGACGGAACCAAAAGAGGTGCTGAAGCAGAGCTCCACATATGCAGCCACCTGATTTACTGCAAAGGCATGACTGCAGTTTGGGAGCAGAGGAAGAGGGAAAGGATGGTTGTTTGAATAAATGGTGCTGGATCAATTGGCTATACAAAGAAAGAAAGAAAGAAAAAGAGAGAGAGAGAGAGGGAAGGAGGAGATGCTCTGACTCTTCACCTCACCCCATACACAAAAATTAATTCTAAAGAAACCACAATCACATTTAACATGTTCTCTATCTTGCATGTCTCACTCAGTGAGCTTTTGAGGCCCTTGTCCACTCACACCAACCCACATAATTGTTTCAATGATAGCTGAGTGACCTCTTATTCAATCAGCAAACATATTCTGAGCACTCACTATGCACCAGGCACTATACTAGGTACTAGAGATGCCCCATTGAACAAGACAGGCACAGGACCTGCCCTTGGAGCACTTAAAATCTGATGGGAAGCAAGTATTATAAGGGGGAAGTACCAGAAGTTAGAGGAACATAGAACTAATCTAGTCTAATATCAGGGAAGTGTTCCTTGAGAAGGCAACATCAAAGTTTAGTCCTAAAAACTACTGAAAAGATGGGAAAGAGGCATGCTGGCAGAACCACCATTAGATCGTTCCGTGACCCCAGGCAAGCTGCCTAAACTTCCTGAAACTCATGTTCTTTATCTTTAGATGTGAATAATATTTACCACCACAGGTGGCTCTCAACAAGCATTGGTTCTCCTTTCTTTCCCAGAATGGTAGCCTTCCAATCTAACACACCATCTATGAAGAAAAAGAGTTGGGTATATGTATAGTTTAAGCCATGATTGTTCTTTTAGCCATTCTGCAATATTTCTTGACCATCGGCTGTCAAAAGCTTTTCTTGACATGGATGGGTTGTCCCTGCTGATCAATTCTAATGGAGGATGTATCAGTCAGCTTAGGCTAGGTTGTGCTGCGTAACAAACACACCAAGATCTCAGTGGTTTAACACAACAGAAGTTTGCTCCTCCCTCACACAGAGAGGGTCTGCTGCAGGTCCCGGTCGCTCATAAATCCAGGTGTCTTCATCAGCCCCGGCTGCTACATAACAAAGTATCATAGGCTGGGCAGCTCAAATGGCAAACATTTATTTCTCACAGCTCTGAAGACTCAGAAGTTCAAAATCAAGATGCCTTCAGATTTTATTCTGGTGATGGCACACTTCCTGACTGCAGAAGGAGAGGATGCAAGCTCTTTGATGTCTCTTCTTTTAAGGCCACTAATCCCACTCATGAGGACACCCCCCTCCATGGCCTAATCACTTTTCAAAAGTCCACCTCCTAATACATTGGGGGTTAGGGTTTCAACATAGGAATTAGGGGGAAACACAGCATTCAGTCCTAACACCAGGCTCAAATGATATACCTATTCCACATTTTCAACATGAGGCCTTTATCCTCCATACAGCAAACAAAAGCACAGAGAGAACTCATGCCGGCTTTCCCAGGCCTGGTCTGGAGGAGAGGCACACCCCTTCTGCTCACAGCCCATTGGCCAGAACAACTTAACTCCAAGGCCCTGGGGATGGAAGAGCTCGGGACTGTTTGATGTTTCACAAGTCAGCACACACATGAGCAAAGGGAGTCGGCTGTCAGCATCCACGAGTTCCACATCCACGGATTCAACCAACCACAGACTGAAAACATTTTTTTAAATGAAAGTAAATAAAAATTAATACATATTTTAAGACAATTCAGTATAACAATAATTTACACAGCAGTCACACTGTATCAGGTGCTATAAGTAATCTATAGGTGATTTAAAGTATACTATAGATGAGCGTAGGCTATCTGCAAATATACCAATACACCATGTTATATCAGGGACTTGAGAATATACAATTTTGGTCTCCAAGGGGGTCCTAGAGCCAACCCCACTCCCAACCCCCAGGGATCCTGAGTGACAACTGTCATTACCATTGTGATATGTGCCAGGACTTTTTTTTTTTTGAGTCAGAGTCTCACTCCATCGTCCAGGCTGGAGTGCAGTGGCAAACTCACAGCCACCCCAGCATTGACCTGCTGGGCTCTGGCAATACTTCTGCCTCAGTCTTCCAAGTAGCCAGAACTATAGGCACACGCTACCACGCCTGGCTAATTTTTTTGATTTATCGTAGAGATGAGGTCTCGCCAAGTTGCCTGGGCTGTTCTTGAACCCACAGGCTCAGGCAATCCATTCGCCTCTGCCTCCCAAAGTGCTGGGATTACAGGCTGAGCCACTGAACCCGGCTGCAAGGACATTTTTAACCAGCTGGCCAGCCCAGGTTCCTGAATTAAGACTTCAGAATTCAGTAGACACACACACACACACACACACACACACACACACACACACACACAACCACAGATGAAAAGAAATAAATGACAGCCCATCACTGAGGTCTCTAAGTCAGGTGAGGTGTTCTGTCAAGTCATGCGTCCTGCAGCCTGGCAGTATTCAAACAAAGATGTCATTTCTCAGCACAAATCACTAAAAACAATGCGGAGGACAGAAACGGGGCCACACAATTCCCACAGCATCTGGAATGCCGCCCAACGTGGCAGCATGCCCAGGATTTATTTACTGGGTGCTGTTCTGAAAGTGAAAAGTTCAGCCCATCACAGCCTGTGCCTAACTGGTACCGAGGTTCAGGTCAAATCCAATCAAACTCACCAGGTCTCAAACTCAAATGCCTACAGGAGCCACTAAATGAGAGAGATGGCCTCCTGGGTCTGGAGCAAACAAGGAAGTACATGCCTGTATAAAGGCGCTCCCCAACAGCATCTAAGCGTTGTTACCTGAGATTATTTTTACATTTATCAGTCTCTGTGTGTGTGTGTGTGTATGTGTGTGTGTGTGTGTGTGTGTGTGTGTGTGTGTGTGTGTGTTTTAGAGACAGAGTCTTGCTCTGTCACCCAGGCTGGAGTTCAGAGGTGCCATCATAGCTCACTGCTACCTCAAATTTCTGGGCTCCAGTGATCCTCTTGCCCAGGCCTAAATGGGACTATGGGCACGCCACCACGCCCAGCTAATATGTTTGAATTTTTTGTCGAAATATGTTCTCGCTATGTTGCTCAGACTGGTCTTGAACTCATGATCTCAAGGGATTCTCCTGCTTTGGCCTCCCAAAAGCCTGGGATTACAGGTGTGAGCCATCATGCTCAGCCTTATTTTTTAATTTCTAAGAGACGTTGGAAATCTGGAGGTGTTTTTGTTTTTGTTTTTGTTTTTTGAGTTGGAATCTCACTCCATCACCCAGGCTGGAGTGAAGTGGCACACTCATGACCGCCGCAGCATCGACCTGCTGGGCTCAGGTAATCCTTCCACCTCAGCCTTCCAAGTAGCTGGAACTACAGGCACTCACTACCATGCCCAGCCAATTTTTTTATTTATTGTAGAGATGAGGTCTCACCAAGTTACCTAGGCTGTTCTCGAATACATGGGCTCAGACAATCCTCTCAACTTGGCCTCCCAAAGTGCTGGGATTACAGATTTGAGCCACCACACCTGGCTGGAAATTTTTATGTGAGCTCACTTGATTTTTAAATGTGGGAATTGAATACAATTATTTAAAACACTCTTGGGATTGAACAAAACATATCCACTGTCCAAATTCACCCAGCAAGCCTGCAGAGCTCTATTTGAGTTCTAAAACAATGCAGCCCTGGCCCTTGACCAAATCTGAGTCACTCCACAAGTTGTTTCCATGATATTGAGCTCTGGTGTCCACCTTGCTGGGGACACATGGAATAAGGAGAGGCTGCCCTACCCTTTAGGTTATAAAAACAAAATGTGTTTTCTAGAATTCTACAGTCTCATGGGATTCTCCCACCATGAGAAGGACTTGCCCAAGGTCACCAGCTGAAAGGTGTTGTGTCAAGGCCAGCAGGGCACTGCAGGGTGATCACCAAGGGAGAAGCACGCCCAGAATGTAGGGTGGCAGTCTAAAGAGTGCAGCAGGATGGGCCACATGGAAGCTCCATTCCAGCTGTGCCACTCGCTGGCTCTGTGACCTTGGGTAACTGTTTCCCTGACTGAGCCTGTTTTCTCACCAGTAAATTGAGAGATAACAGTAGATGAAGAACTGGATACTATGTAAATGAAATGAGTTCAAGTTTATGAAGCAAGTGCAGTACCGAGTCCAGCTCATTGTATTTATAATTTTTCATTCCACAAATGTTTATTAAGCATTCTCTATGTTCCACTTCTCTGGGGTACAGATAAGGTCCCTGCCCTTGTGGAACAAGTGGCACCATGGGGGAGAAGACAAGAAACAAATGAACAAGTGGATATGCAATTACTAATTGCTAGCTTGGCACAATGGCTCAAGTCTGTAATCCCAGCACTTTGGGAGGCTGAGCCAAGAGGATTGCCTGAGTCCAGAGGTTTGAGATCAGCCTGGGCAACTTGTTGAGACCTCGTCTCTACAATAAATTAAAAAATTAGCCAGGCATGGTGGTGGTGAACCCCTGTAGTTCCAGCTACTTGGAAGGCTGAGTTGGAAGTATCACCTGAGCCCAGCAAGTCAAGTCTGTGGTGGCCATGAGTGTGCCACTGCACCCCAGCCTGGGTGACAGAGTGAGACTCCAACTCAAAAAAAAAAATGCAACAGCAATTACTAATTGCTGTGATAAAATAATAATAGCCAGGTACAGTGGCTCATGCTTGTAATCCCAGCACCTTGGGAAGGTGAGGTGAGAGCATCACTTGAGTCCAGGAGTTCAAGACCAGCCTGGGCAACATAACAAGACCTCGTTTCTACGAAGAAAAAAAAATCAGCTGGAGGTGGTGGCGTACACCTATAGTCCCAGCTACTAGGGAGGTGAAGGTGGAAGAAGCCCCTGCACACAGGAGGTCAAGGTTGCAGTAAGATATGATCATGTCACTGCACTCCAGGCTGGGTGACAGAGTGAGACCCCAACTCAAAAAAATAAAAATAAAGGTCGGGCTTGGTGGCTCAGCCTGTAATCCCAGCGCTTTGGGAGGCCTAGGTGAGTGGATTGCCTGAGCCCGCAGGTTCAAGACCTGCGTGGGCAACTTGGCGAGACCTCATCTCTACAATAAATCAAAAATTAACCGAGTGTGGTAGCGCGCACCTGTAGTTCCAGCTACTTGGAAGCCTGAGGCGGAAGGATCGCCGGAGCCCAGCAGGTCAGGGCTGCAGTGGCCGGGAGCGACCACTGCACTCCAGTCTGGGTGACAGAGTGAGACTCCAACTCAAAGAAAAATAAAAATAAAAAATAAAAAAATACAAACATCAAAACATAAGGATTGTTTGAGGTCAAGGGTTCAAGGCCAGCCTGGACCCATCTCTGAAAAAAAAGAAAAAGTCTTACTAAGCCCAGGACCTGTGTGCAAAGCCATGGGCAGGGCTGCATGTGCCCTGGTGCCTCCCTACCCATCTGATCGCCTTGGCCTCATCATCCCACTTGATCTTGGAACACAGCTCACTCCGCACTCATGGCCTTTGCCCTTGCCCTGCCTTCTTCCTGAAACATTTTTCCCCACAAACCTTCCCAGACCTCACTCCCTCACTGCACTCAGGTCTCTGCTCAGATGCCTTTCCAGAAAGCCTGACGTCCCTCTCCCCTCATCTCTGTCCCTCCCCATGGCTGACTTTGCCTTCAGAGCACTTGGTTCCCCCTGCAAGTACCTCATTTACTTATTAGTTGGCTTGTCTCTTGCCTCTCTCCCCTGCAGGCATAAGAGCCCCCATGAGGGCTGGAATTCAGTTGATCTTGTTCATTACTGTGTCCCCAGTACCTCCAGCAACTAATAAATAAATGGCAGCTATTATTATAGGCACAGAGGACAGGGTGATATGGGCAGAGCTCTGAGCCCCTCATGCCTGATAGGGCTTACATGGGGGGCTTATTGTTGAAATGACTCATTGTGCTAAACTCACATTGCTTAAGCGATGTCATGTTTTCACTGCTGGCACCTGCTTCCTCAAGGTTATGTCTCAAGGCTGCGTGAACACCAGCACCTGCTTCCTCAGAACTACATGTCCTATGTGACCACCAGACTTCAACTATGGGGTATAAGAGGGACCCACAAAAAGAACAAGGGACTGGTTCTCTAGGATCAGTCTCCCTCTCGTTTCCCTTCAATAAATTTCCTTTTCTTTGCCTAACTATCCAGCTCATTCTCTTTTTCTCCACACTCACTTTACATTCTGGTGCCGAAACCCAGGAGGGGTGCCTGCCAGGACTCACTGAATCACCTCTTTCTCCCTCCTTCCCCCTCTCCCTCTCCCTCCCTGGGCTTGATCCACCTCCTGGCCACCCTTCCTGAACCTGCCATAAGGACACACCTTGAAATCTCTCCGGC
>CAUYQG010160581.1:0-29343 GCA_963574415.1 Tarsius wallacei | reverse complement strand
GGTGATTGTGAGTCCAATAGTCGGGGATTATGCCTCCCACTTATTAAAAGGCAAGCACAGAATTTTGCAGAACTATCAAACAGACCAAGGCACTGGAGAGCGAAGGCATTGGCTGACTCCTAGAAATTTGCTTGTAACAATCCCACAGGAATGAAACCTGCCTGTTAATTTAGAGGCAAATGATGATGAGACATGATCCTGGTGGTAATAATAAATAACAAGTCCATAATGCTTATTCTTTACCACACACTGTGCAAAGTTAACTCATTTAATTTTTATAAGAGCATAGGGGAAGAATTCCTAGCACTTTGGGAAGCCAAGATGAGAGGATCGCTTAAGGCTAGGGGTTCAAGACCAGCCTGGGCAACATAGCGAGACTCCCAGCACTATTAATAAACAAACAAACAAATAAATAACATTTTCCTCCATTGCACTTATTTCCATCTGGCATTCTGCATATTTTATTTATTTCCTACTTCCCTCTCACTAGTTTGAGGTACCCAACTTCATAGGGCTAGGCTGGCCTCGGAGGTGGGCTTTTCTTTTTAAAGTTATGTAGAGAATTTGTATATATATATTTTTAATTTTTAATTTTAATTTTAGATTCAGAGGGTACACATGTGTATTTGTTACATGGACATATTATAAAACGGTAGGGATTGGATCTCAGGCAGCCTGTTCCCCAGATAGTAAACATTGTGCCCCGTAGGTAGTTTCTGAACTCTAGCCTCCTTCTCCCCTCCTCCCTTATTGGTGTCCACGGTCTGTTACAGCGATGGGTTCTTAATCACACATTTAAACTGTGTCCCTGTGGTCTCTGTCACACCGGGAAGCTGGGCTTCTAGGACTTAGAATCTTTCTACCAGACACCCAGGCAGAGGGGTGGGAACTCCTAGCCCCTAAAAATGTTGTTGACGTAGCTATGAAGTCCTCAGTCCATTTAAATCTGTCTGCAGAGTCAGATGCATTCTGGCTTGGAAAGGTTAGGCAGAAGAAATAGGGGAGTGTGATCACTTTGACGTTATCCTGACGTAACCGGCTTTCAGATGGGTTAACTACTACAGAGTTGCTAGAGCTCATCTCCCCATAGTGATTGAGGTTGAGAGGTCTTGCCTTTTCTCACTGGTTGACCCCAAAGAACGATCAGGTGTGAATCGTTGAGGGCTTGATTAGAAGCCCTCAAGGATGGATGGGCGTAATTGACACAAAGTTTCCCTAGATAGAGCCTCGAGAATGGGGTCTCCCATTTTATTCCTGATTGTAGCATCTGACCCACCTGTAATTGTGATATTAGCCAGACACTATTGGGCATAAGATGCAAAATACCATCAAGTAGAGGTCAAGGGGCTGGTGACCACAGGTCCTGTAATAGGATGTATTCAGCCAGGCCATACTGCCTGTGATAGTTGGTCTGAGGCCAAATCAGAATGGACAGCGTGGAGTCTTCCTGAAGGCTCTACACAGCTATTCCTCTCCACTTCCCATTCTTCAGAGGTGCTGACTAGGGAGGTTGGCCACTGCTGGAGTCCTAGAGTGAGTTATTTCTCTAAAGCACACATACTCCCGTCAGAGAATTTTGAAGCTCACGAGCAAGGCTGCTTCATCAATAGTCCATTTATTCCACAAATATGTATTGAGCACATACTGTGTGCCTGGCTCTATGTATGGTATGTCCACATCATCACATTCTGAGAAAGACTTTCTACAATTTGTGTGTAGACCGGGGAAGCCTTAAGATCAAGCAAGACACAGACAGCCATTTGTCTCTTGGAACTCAGGACCTGCTGCTGAAGGATTGCTTTGGAATGTCAAACATACCCCGCTATTTTTAGTAGGAGTGTTAGTGATGGCAATAGCAATGACCATCATCACAGGTAGAGCAATAACTAATGTTTATTGAGTTCTTGCTGTGGAGCCAGACACTGTTCTGAGCCATCTGTCCATTTCATCCTCATGACAGCACTGTGAGATAGGCACAATTTTCACTCATGATGCCTAGAGGAACACAAGCCTGTAAGTCAAGAAGTAAAGCAAGTTCTGAGTCTTGGAGGCCTGTGAACCCTCCTGGGACCCAGTTGGAGGATGCTTGTGGCTCAGATCTGAGAGAGAAGCGTAGAAGACAGGCATATCTCCTCTTTGGTCACCTACTTAGCTCTTAGTTTCCCAAGGATCATTTGCTGACACCCTGCTCAGGAACTTGTGAAGAATACAGAATGGTAGGTGCTACTCCAGACACACAAAATTCAAATCTCTGGGAATGGGGCTCAGGATTCTGCATTGTCAACAGGGCAATGTGTAGCACATTACAGTTGCAAACCTCTACTGGAGAAAGTAATTGCCACCTTGCACAGTTTCTACCTTGTTCTATAGGTAAGGATGGAGTACTGGGAAGACTCATATGTGAGGAATATCATTTGGATTCCTGGCAGGAGGCACATCGTTTTTATTTGAATGTATGCGGGTAACCCCCCAAAGCCCAGAATTTATTTATTTAAAAATTGTATATTTATTTTTCATGTTTAAACTTCAGTCACCTTCAAAGTACTCTTCATCTGATGCAATACACCTACCAAGACACTATTTCTGTTACTCGAAACAGTTTTTGAACTTGTCGATTTGAATCCCTTTTAGTGCTTCTGCCATTTGCTGTTTTCACCTCTTCCACATCAGCAAAAATGTTTCCCTTTGAGGACTTTTTTCATAGGGGAAACAAACAAAACAAAACTGGCTGGAGAGAGATCAGGTGAATGGGGGGGTGGGGTATGGGGGTCATGCCATTTTTGGTCAAAAACTGCTGAACACTCAGCGCAATGTAAATCACCTGTCATGAAATGGGCAAACACATTGAAAGAATCTCCCCTCCCCCTGCAAAAAAATTCACTGAAGCCAAACCGGCCTCTCACAACACTAGCTGGTACACTGATGCCTATGGGTTCCTAGAAGACTAACCAAGTGGGGGAAGCCTGCACTGCAAGTAGCCTGTCCTCCAAAAGATAATTCCGGATTTCTTTGGGGCCTCTCCTCATATTCTGAGAACAGAAAAACACACAACACACACAGAGGCTTTTGATCATGTAGATATGTTTGCTAGATTGTGCTTCCAAAGAATCTCAGAGAGAGGTCTGAAAACTCATGACATTCCCCAGCAGACCATGAGTAAATCCACAAAGTAGCAGAGTTATTTTTAAAATAAAAGTGAAATTATTCAACAATGTGAATATACTTAACACTATCGAATTGTACACTTAAAAGTGGTAAGATGGTTAATTGTGTTATGTGTTTTTGCTTTTTACCATAATTAGAAAAAAGTGAAAAAAAGCTACCTCAAGGAGCGTGAGGCATCCTAGCATTTGCATCAAAAGCAAAACTTCTGCAGTAACGCGCTCTTAGAAGGTTCACAGAAGGTGTACTGAATGCAAACTCCTGATTAAATACCCCCTTGTCTGGGTTTCCAAGATTTGATGGGGAGTGAGCAGAAACCTCCTCACAGGTGTGTCTAGAATAATTCAAACGTGAATACAGATAATTCATACAGAATTAGACTGAGGGCAGATCAGCGTTAGGGAGCAGAGACGAGAGTTGTGTCTTGGGAACTGAGTGCTAATGGAACTTGTGTTTTTCTGGATCTCAGTCATCACAGCAAATGGCAAACGAGGTGTTTCTCTGATGGGCATGAGGTGGGAGATAAATACATTAACAGAGAGAGGAGGTGTGGAAAAGAATGAAGAAGGAAAGCACCATTCAATTAATTTTCTAGAGCAGTCCCGAGATTATACGTCCCCGGGCCACTATCTCCCAGTTAAAGCTCAGCCCTTGGGAAAGTAAAGGAAAAGTCCCCCTCATTTAGACATGAGCTCTCCTTTGGAGACTGGGAGCTGGCAATGGAGTGTGAACAAATGTCTGATGTTGGCCTTTAGCCTCGGAATATTCCCTGCACCTTGGATGGCCCTGTGTGGCCCCTCCTTTGGAAGGTGGTGACCCTAATGTGCCAAGAGACCCCCAGGAGAGCAGCAGCTCCAGGTGTGGTAGGGTGCTGGTATTTCTAGATCTTATGGGTCCAAAGATCATAGTACAAGATCCTTCAGGTGGAGTCACTTGTGCCCTGTAGGGACTCCTAAAGGCTGCTACACAGCATCCTTTCCACCTCTCACCTTCACACTTTCCATCCCAAACTAAAATGTGTAGGGCAGTGGTCAGGAAGGGCAGACTGAGACTCTTGGGCACAGGTAGGGACTGCTGTCCACAGGCAGAGTTTCTTCTTCATCAGTGAAGTCTCAGCTTTGTTCTTAAGACCTTGCAATTGATTGAACCAGGCCCACCTAGATTATTTTCTAGGATTATGGACTTCAATCACATCGATGAGATACCTTCACAGCAAAACCTAGATTAGTGTTTGACTGAATAACTCTGCACTGTAGCCCAGCCAAGTTGCCATGTAAGATTTTTTCCTGATGACAACTACAATTTCCCTGATGACTACTGACACGGAGCAGCTCTTCATGCACTTATGGCCAATCATAGACCTTCTTTAAAAATCTTGCCCATTAAAAAAAATGGGTTCCTTTTCAAATTACTGAATTGTAAGAGTTATTTTTATAACCTGTATACCAGTCCTTTATCACAGGGGCCCCTAACATTTTTGGCATCAGGGGCCAGTTTTGTGGAATACAATTTTTTCCATGAACTAGGGGGAGGGAGGATTGTTTTGGGATGATTCAAGCACATAACATTTATTGTGTAATTTATTTCTATTATTATTGCATTGTAATATATAATGAAATAATTATATGACTTACCATAACAAAAGAGGTGTGAACAGAAGTGGTAAATAGAATAATGAGCGGGCCATGTGCAAACTAAAATGTGTCCGATTCTGTCACCAGGTGCAGCTGTACAAACGAAGTACATCATCTCACTTGCCACTCACTGACAGGGTTTTGATATGAGTCTGCAAAAATTGATTGATTATGGTCTCTGTGCAGTCAAATCTCACTGCTAATGTTAATCTGTGTTTGCAGCCACTCCCAGTGCTAGCATCACTGCCTCAATTCCATCTCAGATCACCAGGCGTTAGATTCTCATAAGGGTCATGCAGCCTAGATCCCTCGCGTGCACAGTTCACGATAGAGTTTGCGCTCCTATGAGAATCTAATGCTGCTGCTGGTCTGACAGGAGATGGAGCTCAGGCAGTAATGTGGGTGATGGGGAGTGACTGTAAATGCAGATGAAATTTTGCTTGCTTGCCTACCACTTACTTTCTGCTGTGTGCTTTATCAGATATGTTTTCCAAATATTTTCTCCAACTCTGTGGCTTGCTTATTCATTTCCTTGCTAGTATCTTGTTGAGCAAAATTTTGACTTTTGAAGAAGATTCACATAATTTTTTTCATCTATGTTAATTGCTTTTTGTAACATGATGAAGAAACATTAGCCTACTTCCATAGTCACAGCAATTTAATCCTATGTTTGGTAGTTTTAGTTTTTACATTTAGGTCTACAATCTACTCCAAGTAAAATTTTATTTATGGTGGCATGATTTATTGTTTATATTCATTTTTTTTCTCATATTGATATTGTTTTTCTAGTTATCATTTGTAAGGCTTTCTTTACCTCATCAAATTGCCTTGAGACTTTTGTTGGTAATCAATTGATCATATATGTGCAGGTCAATTTCTGGAATCTTTTTCACTCAGTTGAGCTCTATGGCTATTTTTTCACCAATACCACACACTTTAATGTTGAATGTAACTTTAAAGTAGACCTTGAGATCACATAGGTTATATCCTCCAACTTTGTTGTGCTTTATCAAGAATGCTTTGGAAATTTTAGTCTCTTCATATTTTTAATATATATTTTAGAATAAGATTCTTAGTTTCTAATAAAAAGCTTACTGGAATTATGTAAGGAATAACAAAGAATCTATAGATGAATTTGGGAGGAATTGACATCTTAACAATATTGATTTTCCCCCGATTTGTGAACATGTTATATCTACTCATTTTGATCTTTAATTTCTTTTTTTTTGAGTTGGAGTCTCACTCTGTCGCCCAGACTGGAGTGCAGTGGCTGCTCCTGGCCACCGCAGCCTCGACCTGCTGGGCTCCGGCGATCCTTCAGCCTCAGTCTTCCAGTAGCTGGAACTACAGGCGCGCGCTACCACGCCTGGCTAAGTTTTTGACTTATTGTAGAGATGAGGTCTCGCCAAGTTGCCCAGGCGGGTCTCAAACCCGCGGGCTCAGGCAATCCACTCACCTCAGCCTCCCAAAGGCGCAGGATTACAGGCTGAGCTACCGAGCCCGGCTTTGATCTTTAATTTCTCTGAGGAATGCTTTATAATTTTCAATTGAGAGGTTAAATTTCTTTGGCTAAATTTATTACAAAGTACTTTGTGGTGTTTAATATTCTTAGTAAATATTTAAAATTTCATTTTCAATTGTCTGTTGCTAGTATATAGAAATATGACTGAATTTTGCATATTGATTTTATATGCTGTGACTCTACTAAATTTACTTATACATTCTAATAGTAGTGCTGAATACACCTTAGGATTTTCTATATAAATAATTATAACTTCTGCAAGTAGAGATATTTTAACTTATATTCTGATCTTTATGCCTTTTTCTTTTCCTTACCTTATTGTACTGGCTAGGACATTCAGTGCAATGTTTAATAGATGTGGTAGGAGTGGGCATCCTCACCTTGTTTCCAATCATAGCAGAAAAACATTCATTGTTTCACCCTTAAGTATGATGATAGCTGTAGATTTTTGTGTGTATATATGCTTATAGGAGGTTCAAGGGATTTGGGGACTGATCAAGGAAAAATATATCACCATCGGAGGCAGCAATGCACACCAAGCTTTACTGGGCAGTACTTGGGCAGAGTTGAATGAGAGAGCAGATCTCTCATAGCCTGAGACCTCCCAGAGGCTTATGGTGAGGGGCTACCTCCAGAAGGAGGATAGGAGAACTCCTGGGAAGGAAGGGGATCACAGAGCAGTGTCTGCTCAGCTGAGGTGATACTGCTCAGCTGCATAGTGGGGAGTCTCTGCTGGAGACCTCAGAAGAGCAGCAGTAACTTGGGACCTTCTAACTTCAAAGCCCTATCTTAGCAATGGGTAAGAGCTGCCAGGTGAGGTTTCACGGGGTGTGTAAAGCAGGCAGGGTAGAAAGGACTAAACATACGCTTGTTTGGGCATTTGGAAAGCAAAAGGATGTTCAAAAATTTGAGTTTGGTGTCAGCAGACTTTTGAGCTAACAGCCTGCATAGAAGAAATAAATAACCTAGATATCAACGCACAGAGGTCATTTTGGCTCATTTACGTAACAATCAGTTTGAGGATGTTCTTCTCTTGTCCTATCTTCTGGAGAGTCTGTATTGTGAATAGATATGGATTTATGTAAAATACATTTTTCTGCACCTGTTCAGATGAGCCCTTGCATTGGAATGAATTGAATTACACTGATTGAATTTTGATTGTTAAAATAATCTTTCATTCCTGGGAACTCAAGTTGGTTTATGAGGTAGCATCTGTTTTATGCATGACTGGCTTTTATTTGCTTATATACTAACTTGCTTTTATTGTAAATTTTGTTGTGATTAGAGTTATGCTGGGCTCGTAAAACAAGTTTAGAAGTGTTTTCTCCTCCTTTAGTTTCTTTACTTTTGTGTCTGCTTATTTAGTGGCTCAAAGACAGCACAAATTTATCCTTTTGCATTTCTGGAAGTCAGAACTCTAAAATCAAGATGTTGGCAGACTTCTTCTGGACGCTTCAGAGGAGAATTTGTTTCTTTATCTTTCTAGCTTCTAGAGGATGCTTGAATTTCTTGGCTTCTGGTCCCTTCCTCTACTCCTCCCCTATTTTTTGAAAGAGTTTGTGTAAAATTGTTACTATTTCATCTTTTAGTGTTTGATAAAATTTAGCAGTTAAACCTGGGCTGGGAACTTCTATTATGAAAAGGATTTTGCTAGCAAATTAACTTTCTTTAATAAATACAAGGTAATCCATATTTTCTGTTTAATTTTGTGTCAGTTTTGATTATATTTTTCAAGGCCGATTTCATCTCAGTTTTTGAATTTTTCTGGGATGAGTTTGTTCATAATATTCTTTTATTATTTTATTATGATATTAGTGTCTACACTCTCTAGTAGTGATAACCCCTCTTTGGATTTGTGTTATTTCTTTTTTTCTTGCTAATTAGAGGTTTATCTATTTTGTTAATTTTTTTTCAAATAATCAAGTTTCTTTTTTTCCCCAAATAATCCGTTTCCAAATGTATCATTTTACCTTGTAATTTCTCCTTTGCTCCATGGATTTTTAGAAATATGTGTTGTATTTCCAAGTATTTTGAGATTTTAATAAATATCTTACTATTATTGGTTTTTCATTTAATTGCATTGTGATCCAAGAACACATTTTATGTGATTGCAATTCTTTTAAATGTATTGAAACTTATTTTATGGCCAAGCATATGGGATATCTTGGTAAAAGTACCAAGCATACTTGAAAATATATGTTTTCTTCATGATTTGGGGTATAGGTCAAGGTAATTGAGATAACTTTTATTGGCTTTTGTTTGTTTTTGTTTTTAGTCTACTTGTTCTATGAAGTGTTGAGAGAAAAAAGTTAAATTCCACACCTATATAAAAAGCAGATATCTTGCAACCATATGTGTTCAATTGCCATTCCACCAGTTGCACTTTGTGCCAAAGTTGCCATATATATTATAGATACATTAAGAAAATTAAGAAGAAAAATATTTAACATGTTTATATAGATATTTACCATTTCAGATGCTGTTCATTCCATCCTTAAGATCTGATTTTCTATCATTTCCCATCACCCTGAAGAGTTTCTTTTAGCGTTTTCTACCATCCAATTCTTCTGATTATAAGTTCTTTTGGCTAATTTTTATCTACAAATATCTTAACTTTGCTGTCATTTCTGAGGATATTTTCACTTGATATATAATTTTGGGTTGAGAAATTTTAATTTCTTTCAACACGTTAAAGGGATTTGTCCACTGTCTTCTAGCCTTACTGGCTGATGAAAGGTCATTGGTTTCTAATTATTGTTCCCCTTTATGTAATGTGCCATTTTTTTTCTGGAGGCTTTCCAAATTTTCTCTTCAAGTTTGCTTTTCAACATTGTGACTATTATGGAATGATTTTCTTCTTATTTACTCTGTTTGAGATTCACTGAACTTTTTGAATCTGTAAATTTATGTCTGTCAACAAATTTGAGAGACTGCCAGTCATTATTTCTCCAAATATTCCCCCCATTTCTCTATCCTCCCATTTAAAAACTCCAATTACAATGTGTGTTAGATCTTTTGATATTTCCTCACAGTTTCCTGAAGTACTGTTTATTTTTGAAAAAAATTTTGTGTCTCTTTTACAAACTGGGCTATTTCTATTGGTTATTCTCAGATCCACTGATTCTTTTCTCTGTCATTTCTACTCTGCTTTTAAGTTCATCCAGTGAATTTTTAAACGTTGAGATATTGTGGTTTTTTTAGATCAAGAATTTTCATTTGCTTATTCTTTTATAATTTGTTAAAAGCATCTTTTCCTTTACCTTGATGCACATCGTTATTATTACACCTGCTGTAAAATTCTCATCTGATAACCCAATATCTGTGTCATCTTAGGGCTAACTGACTTATGACCTTTTTCTCTTGAAACTGGATCACGTTTTCATAGTTGTATATTGAATAACATAGAATTTTATCCCAGACTTCATAAATGTTAGATTGTAGAGACCCTGAATTGTTACTTTCCTCAAAATATTTGTTATTTTTGTTAATTGCAGATAATTAATTTTGTTGAACTTAGACTGAAAATATTGCCTCTTGGGTAGCAGTTAAAATCTCTATTTAGCTCTTTTAACTTTAATCTTTTTGAAATCTGTCTGTGTGTGTGTGTAGTCAGAGACTTGGGCAGAGTGGTTCTGTTTCTAGATCTCTCTTTGCTGGGATTTTCCCTGTACCTTATAGCAGCTGGAATTTTCCCAAAATCTGTTTTCTGGTTTTTCAAACCAGAAAGACTGCAAGTTTTCATTCAGAGATTAAGTCTCCACATGTGGTACTTGTCATGTCTTATCTCCGCCTGTCCTTAAGCTAAAATATGTAGTAAGGGTGCTTCACCACATCAGGATCTGTTTGCTTTGGTCACTCTTTAAAGCGGGGGTGTCCAGGCTTTTGGCTTCCCTGGGCTGCATCAAGTAACCTTTTGTCTTCCCTGGGCCACATCAAGTAGAGGGATTGTCTTGGGTCACACATAAATTACATAATATAGTTAGTATACATACATAATAAGACTTATTTTTGAAAATATTTTTTATTATAAATTTTAAAAAACAAGAACCATATAAAAATAGTGGGAATTTGATCTTGTTTTTGTAAAACTAATCTATCAATTTTTGGTTGAATGGAAGTGGTTACAATTCTTAGTGAGTTCTCAAGGTGCTCATCAGAAATGTCCAAATTTTGCTCTTCGTGTGCTACATAATTGAAAACAGCTGATCTGAAATGTATATGCTGCCAAAAAGCAATGTCATGAATAGGTGTGATTCTGAACTTCAAAAATGGAACTATGCATGGGGTCATGAAGAAAATAAATGCTAGAAAACACATTATTTTGAAAGATTTTGCGGGGCTGCATTGCTAGTTGTTCTGGGCCACATGCAGCCTGTAGGCTGCAGGTTGGACATACCTGCTCTGGAGTCTTTGGGTGGTTATTTGTATTTTGTCCAGAGTATATATTTATCCATTGGAGAGTTCTGTATTAAGAGTTTACACAAACATACTTGACTAGAACTCCTCTGTCTTTCATTTTGAAAGCTAGTTCCCTTGGACATGCAATTCTTTGTTGAGAAGTTTTTAATTTTTCCCCTTTTTATATTTTGCCATTCTAATAGTCTCTAGTTTCATAAGACATTTACTATTGTTTTTATTTGGATTGTGTTATATTAATACATGATCTCAGGGATAACTATTATCTTTGTGATGCTGAACCATCTTATCTAAAAACAAGGGTGTTCGACTCTATGTTTATGTCTTTCAAGAGTGTTTCAAAGTTTTTCACATATTGGTTTTGTAAATTTCTTGTTAAGTTTATTCTAAGCACTATTCATCTTCATTTTTTTTTTTTGAGAAGTCATTTGTAATCATGTCATTGTTCCCCTGAATATAATAGATTGTTCTTTTCTGGCTGCTTTCAATATTTCCTTGTTATCTTCTTTCAGCAGTTTGACTCTGATGAGCATAGGAGTGGTTTTCTTGGTCTTTATCATTCTTAGGTTTCCTCAGGCTTCTTGAATCTATTAATATTTTCTACTACATTTTGAAAGTTTTTAGTCACTATGTCTATAAATATATTTTTCTTTCTCTATTTGTGTCTTCTCCTCTCTAGGACTCCAATTACTCATACTTTGAAAAGCTTAAAATTATCCCATAGGTCTCTAAGGTTCTGTTGACTTTTCTTCAATATTTTTTTTTACTTTGCGTTGATTGATTAATTTTTAGTAATCTATCTTCCAGTGTAATGATTCTTCTGTTCTCTCCATTTTGTTGTTCAGTTTAGTGTATATTTTGTTGTATTTTTCTGCTCTAGAGTTTTCTACTTGTGTTTTAATAACTTCATTGCTCTATTGAGAGTCTCTACTCAGTTCTTCATTGATACTATATTTTTTCCTTAATTCTTTGTATATATTTATAATAACTGCTTTGATGTCTGCTATACAACATATGGACTCAAAGTTTTTATTGACAATCTTTTATCCACAAGAGTAGAACACTTTTTCCTGTTTCTTTGCATGTCTACTAAGTTTTGGTTCAAAACTGGACGCTGAAAAACTGATTTTTATACTCACAGCTTCTGCAGGGTTGACTGCAGGACTTGAGTATCTTTGGATTTTTATCTCATGAGGGTCCTGGAGCCAATCCCCTTGAGATACTGAAGGATGAATGCATGTTGTTGTTTTTTTTTTCCTGGAGTCTATTTTATTCCATCACTCTATTTGTATTTTCTTGTACTAGTGCCATACTATTTTAAGCATAACGATGTTGACATAAGTTCCTCCTCATAGTTTTATTTTTTAGCCTTTTCTTGCTCTCACATGTTTATTTTTCATATGAACTTCACGATCAACTTTTCAAGCCTCATAAGGCATTTTCTATTGTTTATATTTGGATTGTGTTATATTAATACATGATCTCAGGGAGAACTATCATCTTTGTGGTGTTGAACCATCCTATCTAAAAACAAGGGTGTTCAACTCTATGTTTATGTCTTTCAAGAGTGTTTCAAAGTTTTTCACATATTGGTTTTGCGTATTTCTTGTTAAGTTTATTCCAGGCACCATTCATCTTCATTACTCACAGATCCCCTATCTGTGAATTCACCTACTTGCTAAAATTTATGTATAATCCCAAATTAATGCCCAAGGTACCTTTGCAGACAGGTGCATGCTCAAAGCAGTGAAAAATCTGAGTCACCTAGCTGCCCTCTTGTTTTAGCTCTCCTCCTGTAAACATGCTAATCATGTGTTGGGCATGGTAGGCTAATGAATCAACAATATGTATGAAATGAAATGCATTTAAATAGAAACACACATCAAACAAATTTGTGTATCGATCAGTTGATGAATATATGCGACCAGAGGATTAGGCTCATAGGAACCTAATCTTGTATTTCTTTTGGGAGCAATGACTCAGTGCTCAGTGTGAGAGGCAACTTTATAGAACATAACTACCACGAATAATGAGAATAAACTGCATTTTGTTTTCTTTGTTGCTATTGTAAATGAAGTTCTCTCTATCAACATATGTACTCATATCTTCTAACTGATCATTTATTTGCCTATATTGATTTCTGCCCCTGGCTTGTGATTCAAACCAAATGTAAAGGGTGGCCATAAAATCTGGTTACATAGCTATTATTATTATGTGTGTATGTGGTTTTCTTTCTTTTTTTAGATTGAGCCCCTTTTATTACTTCTTCTGGGGTATTCTAAACGTACAGGTATGTTAAGTGAAAAACCAGACACACAAATCACCTGAGGCAATTAATATATCCAGGTGCATGTACAGGGATTTATAAAATGCATTAATATGCCACTTCCATTATTCAATAAGGCAAATATTTAAAAGAGATCTAAACAATAAGAAAAGAAACTTTTATATATAGCCCCAGTCACCATTTCTGGTACCCTTCATCATCTGTGGCATTTCTAAGAGAATGCCAACTGAATTTTCTTCTTATCATGGTTTTATTTTCCTGCTTCTTTCCTGCCTGTCTTTAAACCAATCTTTGATTGGATGTCAGACATTATGAATTTTACCTTGTTGGATGGTAGATATTTTTGTATCCCTATACATATCCTTGAGGTTTGTTCTGGAACACAATTTGGAAACAGTTTGATCCCTCCAGGTCTGGCTTTTGAGCTTTGTTAGGTAGAACTAAAGAAGTATTTAATGTTAGGCCAGTTTTGCTCTACTATTGAGGCAATCTCCTTCTGTGTACTTTATCTGGTGCCTTATGAATAATGAGGCTTTCTGCTCTGTCTGTAGGAAACAGGAAACAGTCTCAGCTCTGTGTGAGCTATAGGGATTGTTCCCTTTAATCTTTCTGAGTGGCCTTTTCTCTGGCCTTCAGTAATTTCCTCAGAGCAATGCACTTATCAGCTGAAGACTCAAGAGGATCACTCTACAGATCTCCAGGGTTCTTTCTCTTTGTAGTTCTTTCTTCTCCAGCACGCTACCCTGTGAACTCCAGTTGCCTTGGTCTCCTCAGAATCTCAGTTCCATGTCCTCAACTTACAGAAGCTGCCAGGTTCTGCCTCGGTTCCCCCTCCCTTTGCAGTAACCTGGAAACTGTCTCCAGAAAGTGAACAAGGGCACTCAGAGGGTTCACTTCATGTGTCTCTCAAAGCTCACTGCCTTTTATTGCCTGATGGCCAATGTTTCAGAAAATTGTTGTTACAGACATTTTATCAGGTGTCTTAATTGTTTTGGTGTAAGCGTAAATCTAGTTCCAGTTATTCGATACTGGTTGGAAGTGAATGTATACTGTTGTAATTGCAGTTTTTCCCATCACTTTGAAAGAGGCATTAGCAGTGAACATATCATATGATGTCATTGAACACATCTTGCACTGTAATGTAATGCCAATGCACTATGACTGTGTAGATTTTCCCTGCACATCCTCTACCACCAGACAACAGTGATTAGTCTAATAAGAAAGCGGAGATGGAGAGAGAGAGATGGAATAGAGAAAGAAGATAACCACCTTCCAAATGTCTGATGGCATCTCTCTGGAGCCTGGCGCACTGTCAGTATTCAATTGCTTGGTGAATAATTGAATGAATGCATGCAGGCTTACATGAATAAATGGATGAATGCCTGTGACTGAAGGGTTTCTTTCTTCCCTCACTAGTTCTCCACTATGCAGACCAGACACCCTGCTTCTTTCAGACTGTCCTGCCAGGATACAGCTCTCATTAGCAGAGGCTGTTTCAGAGCCTTCCTGCCGGGAAGGAACCTCTGGGTTCTGGGAGGCAGACGCCTCCCCACACACCTGCCTTGTTTCATTTCCTCACTCTTCAATTCCTTCCTCAATGCATTATTATTCTTAGCCTGATGCTGAGCTGATGTTCCTTATTCCTTCATATTTTTGGAAGTAAATTCCTCCTTTAATTTATTTACCACCACCCTGGTGACCCCTCACTTTCAGGAGTGCGAACACCACTTTTAACTCGATTGTGAATTTTTAGGGTATCAGAACTGTGCTCTATCTTTTCTGTTTGCAAAAAGCATCCAGTTTTGTTTTTGTTTTTTTTTTTTAGTTGGAGTCTCACTCTTTTGCCCAGGCTGGAGTGCAGTGTCATGCTCTCAGCCACCACAGCCTCAACCTGCTGGGCTCAGGCGATCCTTTTGCCTCAGCCTTCTAAGTAGCTGGAGCTACAGCTGTGCACCACCACATCCAGCAAATTTTTTGATTTATTGTAGAGATGAGATCTTGCCAAGTTGCCCAGGCTGATCGTCAATCCGTGGGCTCAGGCAATCCTCTAGCCTCTGCCTCCCAAAGTGCTGGGAGTGCAGGCGTGAGCCACTATGCCCGTCTGATATTTTTCTTAATGACAATCTTTAGTCTATTATTATCTAGCTCCAGGGTTACTGCTGACTGGAAAAAGGGAATTTGGTAGTGCTATTTCACTTTTGAAATTAGTGAATAGATCTGAATTTTTGCTTATCTCATTGCTAAAATGTGCTCAAAGTAAACAGTAATAAACAAATAAACAGTACAAATTAAGGAGTTTGGAAATGTTTCCAGTGTAAGTGTTTTTATTCTGGTTTTGCGCTCAATTAGAGGTACCTACAACAGACTACAGACAAAAATAATTAGGAACAGCTCAATTAAAATGCCCAGAAAACAATAAAATAGGGAATGCTAAGTCTTGTAGATCTCAGTAAGTTACCAGGGCTTAATTTCAGTCCTAACATTGAATGACAAAAATCTCTAATTTTGATGAAATAATCAATTTAAACAAGACTGTGGGCTTGTTCCCTAACTATGCTGACTTCCAAAAAACTTGGAGATCCAATGACAGTCATCTGTCAGGTTAAAACTTCTGGATGTGAAAAGTCTACCAGAAGATTGAATACATTTTTGTAAGGACAGGGGAGAAAGTAGGGTAAAAAAATTGTCAGGAAAAGCCAGACCAAATATGCTTAAATAAGGAGGAGAGACAGACAGGGGAGCTGAATCTTTGCTACAAACAGGGTGGGCACAGTGGCATCAGGGGGCCCTTACCTCCCAGAGGGGCTAGTTCCACAGTGTCAAGGGCTGAGGTCTGCTCCACCCTGGAGGAGCGCTGGCTCTCGTAAACACAGCTGTCACTAAACTACTTTGAGGTTTCTTGCGACGGTCCTCAGCCCTTTGCTGCCATGGGTGACTCGATGAGGTCAGGGTGGGGCAGCTCGAGGTGGAGGTGTGCCAGCGATGGTGTGGCTGGCTGAGTCTTAGATCCCTGGCTGAGGGCCATCTCTGAGGAAGTAGAGGTCAGCATTACTTAAAGGCATTAGGGCTTTTGCTCTGCTGGGGCTTACGGTGACCTAGAAACTAGAGAGTGATCTTACATGCACTATTCTTGAAAAAAAACTTAGGGTGTTCCGGAGATAAATGATGTTGTCCTTCCCACCTCCCCCACCACCTTGGGTTTGGGGTGTGTCTTGGAGTAGGACTTCCGGGACCTGGTGCCGTGGGAAGAGCCATCTGAGTCCAAGGACCCCGTCTTCTGGAGAGGTGGCATCTTGGCAGGTCTCTTTTTCTTTCTTCTAGTATTCTCCTGTCTTGGCTCTTTTGCATTCCCAGTGTCAACTTCTTTCAGTGGCCAGAGACAGAAATCAGAGTTTCTCGTTTCCATATCCTTTCTAGAGAGAGAAAGCGATCAGAGTTACCCTGTCTTGGTGGCTGCTGTGTCCACGGGGATGTCCAAGCTAGCCCCAAGGGTGCTTCTCAACTCTTTGTCTACACCCTTCTTCCCGTGGAAAGAGTCTCTGGAGTGCTATTGGCCAATACTTTAGGTTGGAGTTAATTCCACTCATTTCATTTCCATATACCTTTGCTGTCTGGAAGTCTTATATGGTATGGAGAACCTAACTATTTGGGCCCTTACCTGACCAAATCAGTGAAGGAATAACTCCCAGCCCAGAAGCCCCTGGGAGTTCCTCAGCATGGACCCATGTCTACCCCAAGGGCATCAGCTTGGCCCCATCACAGCCCAGCTCACCCCTGAACTGGAGCCTTAGACATTCTCTATGTTCTCTACATCCCTGGGTTTCTCTGATGACTTCAAGGTGTACTATGATTTATACCAACATTTAATTGAAAAAACTTAGGGATGACTGTGAAGTCATAGAGCTAGACTTCGTATTTAGAAAGTGCACTGGACAAAGATTATTTACCCAGAAGTGTTGCCCTTCGAAAAAGACATTTTGGGAACACCATGACCTAATTTGGAACCATACCACCCTGGTTCACTGTTTTGAGAACTCACCTTTTTCAGGGCCTTTAGGGTAACTTAAGGACACCAGCTGCCTGGTGTTAAACCTAGTTTTGTTTCCATAATTAGTACTGGCTATCTTGATCACCTTGCCTTTGCTCTGAATAGATTTTTTTGTTTTGTTTTTACTCTGAATAACTTCAGACCGTTGTTGCTTCGGATCATTAGGAAAGTTGTAAGGGAAAAACTAATAAGCTGGAAAAAAGATTTTTTTAGTTATTTCCAAATAGAAAATTTCATCACTCAAATCCCTCATCAAAGGATCAGGATTTTGTCACATGTGATAACTCTCAAAGATTGCCTCCAAGACTCAGGAAAGAACTTCCAGGAGAGACTAAAAAGTTGGCCTAAGCATAGCAGTAACACTGGAAAAAAGGCTTTCTGGGAAGCCACAAACAAAATTATCTTTAAGTGTGCGGTCGGAGCTTGTGTAGATGTATAAATTCTGTGATATCAAGTTCTTCGAGACATCTTGAAATCATACTTTAAGGTAGTATTCACCACCCCTGCCCTATGAAATCTAAAACCTTATCCACTACATTACCCTCAATTATCCCTGAAATTGATACCTTCCTGCAAAGCAGACTGAGTGGACACATTCTATTTCTTTTTCACAGGTTTTCTCTATTTCCCATGTGTGAGGATTGGCTACAGTCTAGTCCCTAACCATGCTTCCTCTCATAAGGAAGAGCAGCAAGAAGGGGGAGTGGGAAGTAGGGTGTTTTTCAGGCATATTGATAACATTGAAACAGTAAGGAAGGGTAGAAGTCTACCTACCTGCCTGAGGACCTCTGGGAAGAACAAGAGAGAGCGAGGAGCAACGTGTGGGTGGCCCTCAGTAGGGCATAGGTCACATAACTTATGGACCACTTGAGTAATGGAATTCTCGGCAGGCAATAATGAAACAAGAGGTGCCATTGTCATGAAAGGACATACATAATATGTTAAGTGAAACAACGTTATCTGTTTTGACAAAATGCAAATTGTGTTTCATTTTTGTTATGAAGTTTGTGGGTGCATAAGAACGACTAGAAACTCTTTGCATCAAACTGTTCAAACAGATTTCAGTAGAACTATACTTCCTCTATGTTAAAAAAAATTTCTGCAACTGTCATACATGATAAGGAGAAACAATAAAGCCTTTTATTTTAAAGAAAAATAAGAATCAACACAGCAGGGAAAACACTCTAGAAGGACGTATACCAAAATCTAAATGGTGATTGCTTTTGAAGTGTGGGACGATAGATGGTTTATGTGTTTTTTTCCACTTGCTTTTAATTTATAAATTATACTACCTATGCATTTCTTTTGGAATAAGAATAAAACAAGTTGTCATGATTAGAACAAAAAGCATGCAGGGGCCTTTATATGAATCAAGCAGAAACTGCTTGGCCACTGTATTTCATTCTCCAGGATGACCGATGTTGACCAAGTTCAAGATATTTCACCAAGATATGTCACCTTATGGGAAAGAGTGAGAGCAGGGAGCAGGGTAGATGTGAATCTGATGTGAAAACTCTAATCCCCTTCCCACCTCACTATGTTGCTTGACCCAGTCCACTTGGTGGAAGAGAGAGGAATGCCATGGTCCTGACTTCTAGCCAGCAACATTCTCCATCAGCACACCTGGAAAAGACTCACTAAATGGTTTTCTTTTGCCCAATCTCATACCAAAACAGAATTCAGTTAGATGCTCTATTGATTATTTTAGGCTCCAGATTTGGTTGAATAATACAATAAACATACGATAAATATGTGTGTGTGTGTGTGTGTGTTGGGACTGTGCCTTTACTGACTTTTCAGAAAAGGCTTGTTCCACTTCTGCAGATCACCCACTCCATACTATGCTCTTCTGAGCTCAAAACCCACCTCACTCACTTAATCAAGCACTTTCAGTTTGCCCGTATTCTTTGCTTGTTCCCTGAGGCTTCATTTGTATTAGGCCTAAGTGTCTCTGACAGCAAGACTGTCTTAGAACAAGAGAACTTGTGGAGTAGGCACTGGATAGACATTTGATGAGGACCAGGAGGTCTTGAGTTTTAACAGTTGAGGGGGCAGAAAATGAAGAGATTGATAAGAAAAGACTGTTGCCATTCGAATTGTTACCACTGGCCCTAAGGGCTCATGGATCTCCGTGACTCCTTGTGCTCTCCTGTCCCAAGTCAAGGACACTATAGCATGCTTTCTGAAAGTAGGCAATGGCATTTGTCCTTCTGGATAATATAGGACACTCACAGACAGGGTTCACTGCTGAACTGCACGTTTTCCAGGGCTTTGCTCCAGCATAGGCAATGGGACTCCTAATCCAACCAGAAAAGACACAAAGAGCAAATGACACACAGAGGCTTAATGGTTTCAAATGCACAGCTCCCTCGAAGGGAAAAGTTGTCAGGAGTGTCCAGGCGAGATTAAGTGAAGTGATTCATCTACTGTAATGTCAGAGGCAGTGCTGAACCTTGAAGTTTCAATCAATGACTTAATTTCGCCGCTGTCAGGAAGGCAACGTGAGGCCACAATACTACTCAGAGTCAAGGAGAGTGTTAAACAAGGTGGAAATTACCATTTCCATTGGGTCATGAGCTTAAATCCCAATGGCTTCATTCAAAGTTACTAAACTGCTCAAAAGAAAGATAATGAGAGGCTAATACTTTGTGTAATAGGAATTGGGGAACCAATCACAGACCCAAGCAAACCACACCTGAGCCCTAGGAAGGTCTCCCTTTCTGCAGACTCATACAGAGCCATGTCCCCAAGACCATACAATGACAACCAAGCAGTGAGAGAACATTCCTTGCCTCCAGGGTTTCAGTACTCAATAATTTCCTTCAGATGCCTGATGATTTCTCTGGAGCACAGAGAAAATGATTAGTCCTATTTGGTTTTCCTGAGATCATGTTTGGAAATTATTATTATTATTTTAAGAAACCATACTCCTGAAGTCTTCTTAAGGAGGACTCTCAGAGACTCCATGTAAACATGGTCGCACTGACATTCTACTCAAGCCTTGCTCTATTGAGAATGAGGGGAGAAAGGATTCCATATCTACTAGTCAGTTACATGGCACCAAGTGTGTGCATTTAATTCAGGCCTGCCAGAGGCCCCAGCCTGTGAATGCTTAAGTTGTGCCTGGTAGAGATACTTCCTCCCACTGGAGAAAACCAGAAGCTGGAACGTCAGCTTCACCAGGTACCTTCCCTGCAACAGCCAGAAGCCACAGCCCAGGAAAGACTTGGTTTATGACTCCCCTGCCCTGGTGAGAGTAAAGGATGCCAAATGGGGGGAAATTCCCCTGTTCCACTTGCTTCTTCAGTTATTGAGAAGATTACATGGGAGAAAATACATGTGTGCTCTCTAAATGGAGAAAGTTACAGACAGGTGGCTAAGGCAAAGGCTCTTCTCAGCATAAAAAGAATTGCGTTTTAACTCTAAAATAGTGATTGGCAATGTTGAGTTGGATGAAAATGGGCAGCACCTCGTCACATCCATTTATATTCTTTTATTATGTACTATAATTTGGATGTCGTATTTGAGCAGAATTTTGAGGTTAGCAAGAAATGTACTATGATTTTAAATGAAATTCTCCCTCATAAAAGGCATCTCTGATGACACAGAATGTTAAAAAAAAAAAGCTCAGAGATGCCACTCATCAGGATGCAAGGGAAAGATAAAATCAGTCCCAGCCTCACTTGTTTCACATTGTAAACAGGGTCGCGCTGACATTCTCTCCTTCAAGAACATGTCATTTGGAATTTAGCCTTATTGGAATTTAGCCGATAACATATTTCGCAAGTCAATCCTGTTAAAAAGGCCTTTAAGAGTCATTTAGGTGTCCAATTTTGAGTTGAAAATGAGCATCTGCATCAGCTTTGGCCACGTTTGATTAATTTTGAATCCTTCGTCCTCCAAATCCTTTTCTTCTTATTTTTCACAGTGCACCACCCTCAGTTAGGAACCATGAGAAGGACCTGCAGGTAATACCCTCAGTCACCACAACTGAAGGCTCTAGGAAGGAAGGAAAGGAGGAGGGACAAGGATGGAGAGCAGGATGTCGGGAATCCTGGTCCACCCAGCAGTTTGGGTGGACCAGGTATTCCTTGTCTTACCCCCTGAGTGGATGGTCATTAATAGATTCAATATTTTAAAATTAAATTTAGGCAAAAAATGTTTCGTTGAAGACGAAACCTACAGTACATTTCTTTAATAGCCCATGAAGAAAGTATCAAATTTTTTTTTAAAGGCCTCATTTGGTATAATGTTGTGAAGACTTATTCATGGGCAGTCAGAGGGAGGAACATTCATAAAGTAAGTGAGAAAGAGCTCCTGAGGAAAGGACCTACCAGAAGGAAATCCCAGTGTAGAGACAAAATAAGACCTACACCTTTATTTCTGTGTTCAGTTCTGCTAACCCTTCCTATAGAAACAGACACTGACTCAAGTCTGAACTTAGCAGGTTGAATGTGACCTCTGCGTAGGAGAACTGAACTCAGTCTCTTGTTCCCGGAGAGGCATCCAGAGCAAAAACCAGTGGAAATTACAATGGGGAGACAAGGAAGTCAGTGAGCACTTCCACCGTGAAAAACCTAGAAGCAAGTAGGGGGTAGGGAATGGGAAACAAAGGCTCTTCTCAATAGAAAAAAAATTGCATTTTAACTCTAAAATAGTGATCGATAATGTAGAGTTGAGTGAAAATGGGCAACACCTAGACTCATCAGTTTATATTCTTTTCTTATGTACTGTAATTTGGATGTCATACTATTTGAGCAGAATTTTGAGACAGCAAAAAATGTGCTATGATTTTAAATGAAATATACTCGTTAGATGAAGAATAAAGAGGATTTGTGTCTACAAGGTCAATGCAAGGGAAATTTTCTTTAATAAAAGCCTCTGCAGGATGCAGCGGAGCCATCTCACTATGTGGGAGGGCTGGGGTGCTGGGACATTGCATGGTAGTGGCAATGCCTGAGTTCCATCTTGGAGTTCCCCCAGTGGCTAAGAGCAAGGAACAGCATTCAAGGGAGGGAATACCTAATCTATGCAAAGGCACGGAGACCCGAAAAAGTATGTGGAGGAGGGAGGGACCTACAAGCAGTTTAATGTGGTTAGTATGCAGAAGGCAATGGTGGGTTGGTTAGGAGGTGGCTAGGACCAAATGTGGCAAGGCAGGCAGGCCTGGATCAGACCAAGAGGCTACACTAGGATAAGAAGGGGCATGGGGGAGGTTCTGAAGGATTTTTGAGTTGGAGAGGGGCAAACACAGATCTGCATGCGAGGAAGTTTACTCTCTCAGTGCTCATGGAGAATGGCTGAGATTGTGGCAGGAGGAGCCTGGATGAAATGAAGCTTCTTGCAAGTTAGGATCACTGTAACCTGGAGACCCATGGGATGTGGTTGTAGAGAAAGAGAAGCAGCCAAAGATGGCTATCTGATTTCTGGCTGGACAGTTCTGTAAAGGGTAGGTGTAAGGGTCAACTGAGATGGGAAAGGCCCAGATGGGAGCAGGTTTGTGAGGAGCTATAATTTTGGTTTTAGACGTGCTGAATTTTTGAGATTCTGTACACTAAGGTAGAAACATCCAGTGGAAGGTTGGAAATATGCAATTCCCATCATGTGCTGAACACCTACTTTTTGTCAGGCAAAGACCATTTCTAATCTTCATACTACCCTCATCTTGCAGATGAGAGAACAAGCTCAGAGATGATGAGTGACCTGCCCAGGGGCACAAAACGAAGTGAGGATGAGGCTGGGACATGAAACCAAGTCTCGGCTTTCAATATTCTTCCCCCCTCCCATAGTTATCTGCCGTGGCTGCACATTGCAACCGGCTGGTCCCCATTGCAGGTCCCAACCTCAGAGTCCATGATTCTGATGCGAGAGCACAGAGGAACAGTCTGGGTTGGAGGAGAGATGGAGTCCTTGATGTAAATGGAGTCATGGAAATAGTGCGTGTCGGTGAAATCAGGCAAGGAGACAACCCAGTGAAGTAGAACCCATGACAAGCCTCAAGAGGTGGGTTAGGGAGGGAAGGAAGAGCTGATGGTGTCCAGTAGGCGTGCGAGAGCAAGCACAGCCAGCGTGGGCAGAGCTCGTGGTTCAGACACATGGGTGGTCTCGAGTGGCCTCTGTGGAAATATTGTCCACGGGGGGGTAAGGGTGGAAGCGGATACCCAAGAATTAGGGGGACCGATAAGCCTTGAATGAAAAAAGGAGCACTAATTTTTGGCATTAGGGAGAAAGGCAGAGATATCCACAAGCCCAGTGGTGGGAATACATAGTAGAGGGAGAGGATGTCTGATGGCTTGTTTCGGTTGTAAAGTAGAAGGTAAGATCATCGGGAAGATGAAGGTTAGCACCCAAGGATAGTCCAAAAACCTCAAAGAGAAATTGGAAGATGATTCCTGGGTCCCTTTTCCCAATCCTCGCTCAAAATCCACCTTCGTCTCTTTTCTATGCCCCTGACTCCAAGGTCATGGCTCTATGACTCCAACCTTATGCCCCTCGTTGGCCCCATGACTTGGGGGTTTTTTTTTGCCCTGTAGGCTTTAATTCTTTCATATTGACTTGGTTTTAATCGATCTTTATTTTTATTTTTTTTGAGTTGGAGTCTCACTCTGTCACCCAGACTGCAGTGCAGTGGCACGCTCCCGGCCACCGCAGCCTCGGCCAGCTGGGCTCCAGCGATTCTTCCAGCTCAGCCTTCCAAGTAGCAGGAACTACAGGCACGCTTAATCGATCTTTATATCTTAGCAATCCTACTGCCCCAGATGAAAACAGATCTCAGAAACAGATTAAAAGTGCAAAGATATACTTGAAATTCAAGGGGTAAAAGGTGAGTACACTTACACTTTTGAATCCTCCTGAACTAAGAGTGACTTTATATGAGAACAAGAGAGAGCATACTTGTTTTGGCTGATCTTAATAAGTGCATTCCGAGGGCAAAATTCCTGTAATAATAACAAAAGAGTTTACTCAATTTAAGTCAGAAATGTCCACAATTCAGATATAATTCTATTCTAGCACAAGCCATTATAACAGCTGCTAGTCATTATCCTATAAAGGGTGACATTTAAGAGTATGGTTTAAATTCAGAGTCTTGCTTGCTAATTATTTTCTGAAGTCATTACTGAATCCTCTGTCATTTCTCCACATTCTGGATCAATTGCCAAATCTATCCACTTAGGAGATGCACACACATGCTCATGTGTGCACGCACATGCGTGCGCGCGTGCACACACACACACACACACACACACACTCCACTTCATATAACCAACTTCCAATCTATATTTCAGCCTTGACTATTTTTTTCCTGAACATCTATGAGTCTATGACCCTTTTGCTGAATGCTCCACTTTCAGCCTTACTGGGTCTCTACAAATCCCCATCAGAACAGTCTCCAGTGTCCTTCCCCTTGACCACACCACTCTAGCCTCCAGGGCCCCGTGCCCCGTGGGTAAACTCCAAGATCCTTCCTGAGGCTTTCCCTTGATCTTAGACCAACTGCCTCATCTTGCCCAGCACCCTGGGGCCTGCTCTTAGAATGTCCCTTAGTTCCTCACCCCCAGCCCCTTGCATAGTAGAGATCCCCAGAGCAGTGCCACATGCCCAGAAAAAGAATGCTTCCCCATGTTCTGTCCTTCTAGACTGCTTCTTCACTGGCTTCCAGACAGCTCTAGGAAGCTCCATTTTCTCTAAGAAGTTTTTCCTGGGTTGGTGAGAAAACACCTCCTTTTCCTCTTGTTCTGTCAGACTGGATCCAGTGCTTTTAGGGCCACTGGCTCTGATGGTCTTTCTCCTGTGCCTTTAACCCTAAAATCTGTTTACCGTGCCCCGTGCCTCATGACACAGTCAAAAACTTACTGGATATTTTTAATTCTGTATGGTGGGCAGCTGGGCGCAGAGTTCAGGCCATGAGCCAGTCTGGGTTCAAATACCAGCTCAACTGCTTACAGGTGTGTGATGTAAACTCTCTGCTTTCAATTTCCTTATCTGATAATGAAGATAACAATAGTCCCCACCTCACGGTATTCTGAGGATTCAATTGTCCACTGTGTGTAAAGCGCTTAGGTTAACACCTACTGCACCTAATAAAGGCTTAATAATACCGTTAACCTCAGTTACTTTGCTTTTTGCTTACCAATCTGTTTCACTTGCCTGTTTACTTTCCAGACATGTTAAGTGGTCCATCAAAACCATTTTCCACTAGAAATCTCATTCACTCAAGTAATTTAAAAGACAATGTGAGACTCTTTACTGGGGCAGTGTTGGTGGGGCGGGGCCAGTGGGTGGGAGCAAAGGTGAATAAGATGGTGTTTCTGTCTTTAAGTGGTAGGAGATTGGTGAGGAAGCCAGCATTGGAAAAAGGAAGCACAGAAGGGCAGAAGAATTCTGAGGGGCTCAGCAGGAAGTCACAATTGGGCAGAGTCTATAGGGTGACAGGAGTTTCTTATGGAGAGAAGATGGGACAGGCAATTCAGGAAGAGGTAAAAGCCCACTGTGTGGAGAAAGCAGCGAACCTTCCACTTATCTGGAAGTCCAGATCATGGAGCAGACTGTAGCAATGCTGGGGTCATGGTGGAATTCTTTTTGAGGGTGACAAGAAGTGTGAGTATGGGGGGAGTTCAAGCAGGCAAATGACATAATCAGATTTGTAAACTGACAAACAATTATTCTAAAACTTTAGAAAGAATACGTAGAGAAATATATGATTAAGGGAAGATTTCTTAAGCAAACACTGAGAGGGCAATTCATAAAGGAGAAAATGGATCAATCTGACCATATTAAAATGTAAAGCGTCTCTGTCAACAAAGATTCCATGCAACACTATCTATACAAAAGACAAGTAACGGACTGGGAAAAGAATATTGACTGTATATAGTGCCAAGAATTACTATCCAGAGGACACAGAAGACCTCCCCAAATCAATAAAAAAAGACTAACAATCCAATGGAAAAAATAGATGCTTAACAAATATCTGTCCAATGAGCAAATCCATCCAGAGGTGATAGGGTTGACTGAATCGCTCTTGCTCACTGGCCAGGGGGTGTGCCGAAGAAGATTTGAGAGTAATGCTACTAACCATTGCAGTCATATCATCACTAGTATTACCTAATCCCTGCATGTCAGACTGGCAGATTTTTAACGTATATTTTCCTTAGGCCTCACAATCAGCCTGCAAAATATAGATAGAGGCCATTTTGGTTATATCAAAACAGTCATTTAGAAAAGACTTAAAAACTTGTGTTGCAAAAGCAGAGATAGTTTAATGATGCTAAATCCAGACATTTAATTAATGAGGAGAGCAGTATCGCAAAACAGAATGACCTTAGATATTCTCACCGCATCCCAAGGAGGCATTTGTGCATTATACACACTGAATGCTGCACCTTCATCCTAGATTAATCAGAGAACATAACAATAATGCTGGGCCAAATGAAAACTAGTATCAGTGCCATAAGTGATTCAAACGTATACAGTAAGGAGGTGCTTGGGAAGGTTTCATATTGGTACTCAAACATTTTCTCCTGGATCCCGCTGAGTCTTAGAGGTATTCTATCAGGAATAGGAAGGTTCCTCCTAACTATGTTAATAATAGGAATCTTAATATATGTCTCCTTCAAACTTTGTATGGGATGCACTGCCAGGATTCCTAAGCTTGTAACCAAATCTCTAAACCACAAAAGTCATCAGAGGGAAGAAGCTATACACCTGTTCGGGCTGAAGCAGTAAAACAGATATAACTCCATGATGGTTATCATGGCTTTAACTGACAGTGGGGAAATGATGAAGAGACACACTACTATCACGATTGTTATAATGTTTGGTTGCTAAAAGTTACTGCCCTTCATGCACCCATGTTCCTTAAAATTATAAGACTGTGCTGACCCTCCCTGGAACAGAATGAGTCACTGATTCCATGGTTGTATTCACATAGTTAGTAAAATAGATTGCTATTCATTTCTATAGTTACAATTATATTAACCAGTACACTCTTTTGTGGTACCCATTGGCTAGTGATGTACCACAATGAATAATGTTTTATTTTGTGGTAGACTCCACTAACTCCTTTGCTTAGAGTTAACAATAAACAAAAATTACAGGTTTCTGGTAACAGGTTCCAAGAATATGCAAGCAATGAGTGTTGTTGAACGCAATTGTAATTGGAATCTTATAGAATGTTTTCTAAATTACATAGTTTGATGTTAATCAATAGCAAAGGCCAATGCTTATGTGCATAAAATACAGATTGTAAAATCCGAGGAGCTGAGCTGGCCTTGGTATCTATACTGGCTTGTCTCCCTGAATTCCGAATTCAGAAAAAAACTTCTTTCTTCCCAGTTCCTTGCCTCCCGGGTTTCATTGGCAAGTGAGAGAGCAGCCGTATGTTCTACAGAACATTTCAGATATATAAAATATCCATTTCATATGTGATGAAACTGACGCTCAGAGAGGTAAGCAACCTGCCCAGGTCAGACAGCTAATGAAGAGCACAGTGAGAGTTCACTGACTCCAAAGGCAAGTTGTTTTTTTTTACTGCAAAACCTGTGTTTTTTCCACTCTGCTCCACTTCATGCCTGACCCCCCTCACCTTCCCCAACCCTTACCAACTCTGGAGGTGATACCTAGGCAGGTATGAGGTACGGACTCAGGTGGCGGCACCCCCAATACAAGGGAACGCAGGAGGAGGAAGGTACTTGGGAGAAAGGTGACACACTGACTTTGACACCTTGAGTTTGAGATGCCTGTGCTCACCCTGAGGAAGGGCTTAGATAGAAACGCAGGGTTGGAACTCAGGGTGGGAGGAGTGGTTGGCGCTCCTAGCACAGAGAGGGTGTCCAAAGATGGAGGCTTGCCTTGAGAAACAGACTGAGAGGAGGTAGAGGAGATGTGGCAGGGAGGAACTCAGGAGACTCCTCAGTCTTCTGGGCTGGTAGAGGAGACACAGAAGGGGCCGTTCGAGAAAGAGGAGGTGGAGGAGGAAGAGGAGGAGGAAGATGACAGGGACTGACAGAGAGTGGTGCTGCAAGACGCTGGAATGAGCCTGCCTGACTGTCAAAGGCAAAGCATAGTTCAGCAGCGAGAGTCAAAGATTGTTCAATACAGGAGTCACACACCACGGCGACCTCTGTGAGGGCAGAGTCTGTGTGACAGAGTGGGTAGGACCCAAGCCACAGGGAGTGGAGGAGCAGGGGGAGTAGACATAGCCGGGGAAATCATTCTTCAAGACATCTGACAGTGGGAAAAGCTTGATATCACCCAAGAGAAAGCCGTTTTCTAAATGAAAATCTACTTACTTTCCGGTTGTTACATTTCAAAACTGTGTACAATTTTTCTGAGGCCTCATGCTGATTTGGAAGTGCTATGACAATGGCAGGGACGTAGAAGTCAAATCCTTGGGGTATCACAATTTTGGCAAATACATAATCTCCAACCTGTAAAGCAGAACATATTTCATAGCAAATATTTTGCTTATAGGTTGTATAGACAATGTTAATACAAGATTGTTTTAAAACACTCTAAGACAACCAGCAGGAACTGATGCTAAAATTCAGATACACATTTTTTTTTCTCAGTGAAAAAACAATTCCAAAATTCTTTGGGCTCACTGGGCCACATCTGGAATTTTGTGATCAGTTTGGAAAAGCCTCATTTTAGTAGGACTTATACAACTGACAAAGGTGAAGTGGACAGCCAGCAAGATGGTGAGGGTTCTGGAAGGTACATCCTACAAAGACTGGTTAAGGGAACCTGGGGTGTTTTCCATGAAAAGGTATGAACAAGCCGGGCTCGGTGGCTCAGGCTGTAATCCCGCGCTTTGGGAGGCCGAGGTGAGTGAATTGCCTGAGCCCGTGGGTTCGAGACCCGTCCGGGCAACCTGGCGAGACCTCATCTCTACAATCAATCAAAAACCAGCCGGGCGGGGTAGCGCGCGCCTGTAGTTCCAGCTACTTGGAAGGCTGAGGCGGAAGGATCGCCGGAGCCCAGCAGGTCGAGGCTGCGGTGGCCGGGAGCGGCCACTGCACTCCATTCTGGGCCACAGAGTGAGACTCCAACTCGGAAAAAAAGAAAAAAAAAAGAAAAGAAAAGATATGAACAGCATCCTCCAGAAGGACTGTCACTTAGTCATAGGAAAAGAACAGGTTTGTTTAATGTTGTTCCAAAGCACACACTTGGAGTTCATGGGTAAAAGTCACCAAGAGAGAACTTGCAGTGGAAAGAGAATCTTGCAAAGAGGCATACAAAGGCTGCTGGGCTTTTGTCAATTGTCAGGGGACACTTG